>VYZV01043212.1:394448-422747 GCA_013401275.1 Pandion haliaetus | reverse complement strand
ATTGTAATCATCAACCAACGACAATTCCTGATAGTCACGTAAGCACCAGTCAGAACAGGCTGTGATGAAGGACATGGGCAGTGTAGCCAGTCCTGCTTATCCTTCAAGGTGTTGGAGCCCTGCAGGCATTCAAGCCTCCAGACTCTAACTGTGCCTGCTTTTTCACCTTTATAAAAGAAATTGCTACAACCAATACATAGAGCTCTTTCTAGAGCAGACTGTATCTTGTGCATATAGCTCTGCATTAATATTGCATAACCACTGAGGACTTAAATGCAGTGGAGTATATGATCTTAGCTGCAAGGGGAGTTTTAAAGGGGCAAAAATAAGTTACAGCACTGGAAGACTTGGCTTTTGCACGTCAAGCAGTGACCCTGACTAAGAGGTTGGGCACTTGCGTTTCTGTGCAACAGACAAGTGTGTAGAATACATCACATCAGCTACTTCATGGTAGCTGCCCACATATATCGCCTTACCCTTCAGTAGATGGAAGGCAGCTCGCGCCTCCATGTGAATACGCCAGGTTAGCTTGCTTTCCCTTAGAATTACCAGTGTACACATGGTTGTTTTGGAATAGGTAAATTCATAGTCTAGCTTGCCTCGGAGTGATTTGTTATTACAGCAATAGCCTGAGTCAGCTACCTCCCTTCCAGCACCACCCACCTGGTATTATTTTAAAGTCTTTCAGTATTCGGGTTTTTCACTAAAATGTTCTGGGATTCTTCCCAAGGTCCCTGGGTAGTGCTAAAGATGAACGCACCGTTTCCCAGGTTGAACCTCAAATGTCAATGGCTCCAGCCCTCTTTCACACCCTAGGCTGCATCTTCTGTGAATCACTAACTCATAAAAACAATCCATAACCTGTAACATCTGAGTTTATCAGTTATTTCCCTACTGCTGCATCTGCCTGGCTGAGCTGTTAAGCTTCCATTGGGATCGACATACACTTCTGATAAAGGAATGTTTGTTTGCTAACTGCTTCATATTGATGTGTTTACAGTGAACACCGGCACAGAGGGAGGGGGAATAACAGATTAGGGATCAGTTCAAGCAGGTTATTTTTATAACACTTATAATATGCATGTGGTTACAGACTTCATGGCTTTATTTCAATGGGCAGAACCACAACAGGAAGAACTATTTTTTTTACCATCTGGCATCACACCGTAGCAATCAGCTTTAAAGGCAGATACATGAGAAATAACTCATACTTGATGTTCCTGCTTGATTCTAAATAAGTCAAAATGCCCTTATAAAGTGGCCAATAGAAGCTCAGATTATGAAATCAACAGATGACCACAAGAAAGTATGTTCAGTAAATATTAGAGCATCACCGTCAATGCAGATTTTGCCAACCAATTTGCCAGATCTTACTAACAACCTGCTGGAGGTCTCTAACTTTGCCTTCTGCTCACTAGCATTCCTGTGGCCCACTCAGTGCAATGAGTTGCCTGCTTTGGAACAACCACATGGCTGCGTGGGAGCAGATCACTAGATAGGCCAGTTATAAATGATCCAATACGTGACAAACCTGTATCACAAAACAATCAATCCAACCCACTCGTTGATTGTCTTAGCAGAAACCAGCAACTGAATAAACTATGGATATTAAACTCCTCTCCAGAGCAACATTCTGAACCAGACAAGACTCTGAGGTATGCCTGTTAGCCGTCTGTATGGCATTTCAATCAAGAATGACTCTCCTAGCTTCAGATTCATCTCCTGCATCTAAGTGTTTTCTCTTTAGGCTGTTAATGATGTATAAGGAGCATGAAAAACAAAAGGTGAAAGGGACAGAAGAACAGGGTAGTGATGGAAGATGTTTTAAAAGCCAAAAAATGAGCCTGCCTTAACCTCCTAAAGATAAAGCCAGGGGAAGGGCTCCCTGTAGAAGATAGTGTCTCTGTTGTTTCATATGTGAATATGCAACTTCACATGTGCAAGCATACACACACAGCTGATGCCTCCTCTCTCTGGTGGAGCATATAGTGCCTCCAGAGCAGTTCTCATTAAATTGACATTACTGTCATGCTGCATGTGTGTACTCAGTATGTTGAGCAAAGCAGGTATCCACAGACATGCAAGGATCTTACATACATAGAGGTACAGTCACTACAAATGCATGCAAAACTTGGGTTTGCAACTGCACATGTGACATGTCTGTACATGCAGATACAGGCATGATGACATACATGCATGTTGGCTACATGAGTGCTTTTGTACATGCACACGCAAGCAGTGACCACGTATTTACATGTGCTAGGCAAGGTTCCTTTCTCTCCCTCTCTCTCTTTTCTTCATTGAATGGGAAAAGGCTGTCAGCAATTTCCTTCTGTCAACAGCTGGGAGATGCTTTTCTGCAGTTAGCTGCAATTTGTTTCAATTATGTGTATTAATCATAGCCTGCTCCTGATGGTATTCTTCATTAAAAAATAAAAAAAAATCAGGGCTTTTCTTTTTAACAAGCAGTTTCCTCTCTCATGACGGCACTTAATGACTGCAGGTTTGTTGGGAGAGGGGAAAAAAAAAAAAGGAAAAGGAAAAAAAGGAAAAGAAAAACCTGGATGGTTCCATGTTTGCTTATTTCATTAATAAGCACCAGGACTCAAGAAGCTGGCAGGGCATGCAGTTGAAATAGGGGTCATTGCACCGGCATTTCAATTGTGGAGAGATAGCTCTGAACAGAGTTTATATCTAAAAATCTAGCTTCAGAGAGGTGGCTGGAATGACATCAATTAAGGATTTTTAGACTCCAACTTGCTTCCTTTGAAACCTAAAGCAGAAAATCCACTAAGCTCCTTGGAAATCAGTTTCCCACTGTTTTAATATCTTACAATTTTAAAGACACTAGGAGAAATAGTGAAAGACTGGGAAACCTGCAGCCGCCCAAGAGCTACTCCCAAAGTTTATTGGAACATTACCAAAGTACCAGTGAGGATGAATGGTATTTTACCAATCAACTGCACATCAACCTGTAATGTCTCAAAGTTGCCTGTTTCATGTGTGAGTTCTAACGTGACTTCTGAGGAAGATGATCTGCATTTGCAGTGAAGCAGTAAATAAAATAAGGTATTGTAGGGTGTATGCTGACATTCTGGAAATATTCTGGTTAAATAAGCTCCTTTGCAGAGATATGATGGCAAGCAAGGACATAAGCCAAAAGGTTCTTTCCTTCTTTTGCATTATCTCCTTTCCTCTAGAGTTTATTATCTTACCTGCTATTGTATTAAAGATTCCTCCCACAATCATTTGTCATTAACCACAGCAAGGGCTGACTAGCTCAGAGAACACAGGAGTCATTGTACAGATCTTACTCAGAGGTGCAAACATTTCTGGGAAACTGCTAAGATCCAAGCCATAGGCACTTACTCCACAGCCCTGGAATTTTAGATCAGAAATTATCCAAGTACCAAAAAAAGTGTAGATGATGTGCAAGACAAGATCAATGTATTTTATCAAAGGTTGGGTTACAGGAACGCCGTGCTAGAATAACAAGAGAGTCTGTAAGATCTGTACTGCTTAAAACTGTATTGCATTGAGTCCTTGCAAAATTCACCTTCTAAGAATCTGCTTAGCTAGATTTGCTGACTCCATCACACTTAGGGAAAAGAAGAATGATTCTACTGTAGGTCCATATGGTACAACGTGTATAAATACATCACTTAGACAATTTAGGCCTACTCTTACCTTAAGATTTAATGGCACAGATATATCAGTTGGGTGTTCAAAAAAAACCATCCAACATCTCCTGTAATCACCGTATCAACAATGACAAAACTGTGAGTGCAGATGTCATTGTACTGGCAGAAAATACAACTTTGCTGGTATGAATTCTTTTGATAAGGGACCAGGCACACTAACAAAAGAATTTTATAAAGGACACCTGCATTCAAATGAGCTCATTGCCTGCCTAGGTCAATAAAGCCCTCCAGGCACAAGCAAGGCCTCGAACAAATTCTGCATCACACAGGTTTTCCAGGACACCAACATCAGGCAGAGATGAAGTGATGTGATCCTGGACACAGCTACAATGTTAACTGCAGCAAGTAGGTCACTCACATAGATGCAGCTACACCCAGGTGACTGTACGTCTGGGAGGTTTTCATGTTTCTTTGCATGAAGATGCAGACGAAATAGGCTGTACTGAAAAGAGCATGCTGTTGCCCGTATGAACTGCAACCACACTCACAGCCCTTTGCTGATGGCAGAGCAGCCTTTGAGTGAAAGCAATGAGTTTCACAGGCCTCGATTCATTCCAGCTAAAAGGTAGTTACCTGAAACTTTATTTCTTAGTTCGAGCTGTATCTGCAGAGGGAGAGGTCTTACAAGACCTGAGAGAGGACCACTTCCTATCATCAGTGCCCCTGGTTCTGTGACATTTCAGATTTGCACAAGCAGGACATTTAGAAAAACTAACCCCACAGCAATTACAAAGTGAAACTAACCCTGGATAATTAAGATGTGAAAGAGTGACAGCATTAGGAACCATTTAAAAACCAACATGATCCACAACCCAGATACAAACTACCCAACCTCTGGGCACTCTGTAGCCAGCTGTAAATAAAGCACACAAACTCAGGTGCCAGAAGCAGCAGGAGAACATCCCTTTCATTAGTGCTGTTCTCTACATCTCCACCAAAAACTTTCAATACATTGTGTTGCACTTGTCAAATTAAAACACAGCATGCAGAAATATGTTGGCTGATGGCTCATCAAGCAAACTTCATCCTTACTAGACTCATATTGACATACGCACACAGACAGAAGAGAGAAGTATGTTTAAACTAGAAAGAAAATGGAAACTCTGAAAGTAGCAAAAAGCTTGGAGCTTCACAGAGCTCTTGGGCTTCAGACACAGCACGCTCCAACACCAGGAAAAAGAAATCCAGTGTAACGTAAGAGTTAGAGAACATGATAGAGGAGATAAAAGATGTGGGGAAAGGAGAAAAACAAGAAAGAAGGAAAACAAAGAAATAGCAGAAAGCAAAGGAGGAACAAGTGCAGAGACAGACAGAAAAAGGAAAGAAGGAAGAGGAAAAGAAGAGGAAATGACAGAAAGTGATAGACAGAAGGGGAGAGAAATCTCTGCTGGTACAGTAACAAATAAATCCCTGCAGCATGACAGGCGTCTGCTGAAGCATTTCATTTCCCCGCAGCATAATGGTGTGTTATTGCCCATTATCTGTTCTGTCAGTGCCAGAGTCGATATTAAATGAGGGGCAGCTGCATTTAGCTGCCATTTTTCAGCTGTCTCCCCGTTACCATGGAGACCCGCTTGTTTTTTGATGAACCTGGCTGTGAGCAGAGGGGTGCGTGCATGAGGGGGGGCAGGCAGTAAGCACGGCAGAGCGGTGGGAGTGAAGGACAGAGAGAAACAGCAGGGAACACAAGCAAGGGGAGGGCAGGTCCCTTGCACCCAAGCAAGCGCCACAAAGGCAGCCATTTCAAACACCCTGTTAATATGCAGAGGGGCTGACAGCCAAGCATATGCGCAGTACTTTGACTCTGACAGGCTCCAGCAATTGCCCCTTCATCCCTCTGCCCTTCTCCTTTCCCTACACCCTCTGTCCAGTAACAATGATAGCAATCCTCCCCTCCTCTCTAGTACCTCTGCAGCAGCGTCTCTAAGGCTATGGGAAGCAATGATGAACTAAGCCTCTCACAGACTATGTAGCAGGTTAAGGAGCATTAGTATCCCTAAAATACTAATCAGGAACCTGAGACACAATGAGATGGAGTTTGTACCCCTCCTAACAAGATTTATGCAGCAAACTGCTGGCACACATAGGTGCTGAGACCTAGAAAACTTTATTCACCATTTTCCTGCTTTAAATATAAGGATGTTCCCTACAGGGAAGTGAGTACGAGACAGCTACACAGCAAACTGGAATCAAATGAAAGACATCCTGATTCCTTTTCTTAGGGGAAAGATGCACTGGGCTCTCCCTTCACCATTTGCTCAATGGTGGCAACTCCAGACCTTGCATCTAGCAGACTCTTGTATTTGATCTCTAACACTGTTGCTTTAGACCCACCAGCAGCATACCTGCAGTGGTTGGGAGAGCCCATCTCCTGTTCTCCAGTGGCATCAGGATCACATCTATACAAGGAAAGTTGCCTGCTTCAAGTGTTGACCATACACAGCACTAGAGCTGAGCAGCCCAGTACCAACAGGAGTATTTTCAGTCTGCCTACACTTACGGTAAGATGTTTCTCTCTCCTTGAGGGCCTCGTTTCTCTTAATGGCTTATGAAGGGTTTTAGAAACACTGGAAGGGCTGACACAGTGAAAGTCAAACTGATAGACTATACCTACATTAACAAATGAAATGGAGTCTGGGTGCACTCCCAGACTTTGAAACATGGTAGTGTGCAATTTTAAACTAATAGACTAGTGTCTGATATGATTTTTCTCATTTTAACTTGCACTCTTCCAAATAACTCCAGCTCAGGAGCTAGGATCTGCCCATGACCACTCCCAGTACCCAGTCTGCATACAACCATCCTGTTTTGCATGTTTATGAGCACAGAAAGACCATCCTGCAATGGCCAGCCTCGGTGCCAGGAAACATTCCCAACCACGCTCAGCTGATTAGTAGAGACAACCAGGTGGTCCAGCCTGGAGCCAGCCAGAATAGTACTTTGTCCAGTCCCAAACTACAATGATAAAGGTCTTGCCGGCATATCCTAGCTGTCCACCCTAACTCTCCGTCAAAGGGCTGATTTGCACAGCTCTGCTTATCATACAGGTTGGATTTGGGCACAGAACAATGGAGCCATAGCTCCTCTGTAAGCCTCTGAATACTCAAGCCGTAGGTCTTTTGAGATATATCCTCCTAAACAAACAAATAGGAAAACAAGACCAATAATTCCACTCAAGCTGACAAGGATAACATAATGCCTACGAAGAAAATCACAGCCTTAAGACATGTACCAAGAACACTTCCAGGGTCTCACAATTCCCTAGCACTAGATGGGAATATTCTAATATTACACTGTGAGCTTGCAGGAAGCCTTACCTCCCCATCAACTATCACAATACCAAAAAGAACTGTTTGGTATGTAATGCTTATGATTAAGGACAAAGATGCCCAGAGGACATTTACTCCTTGAGGGTGAATTTATGATGCAGAGATGTTGTCAGACTGACAGCTTTCAGCTTTTCAGGAAGCAGCTTGCTCTTCAGGTGGTTTTGTTAACTACATTTGCCATGAATTCTTATTTACAGCTTTCTAGTCCATCCTTTGATCATGTTCCTCAAAATATAAACCTTACAGCTCCCTTAAAGAATCCCACTCTGCCCTGCCCCTTCCCCCAAAACTCCCAGACTGCCACAGAACAAAGAGTTAAACATCTTTGCTAAGAAGTTGTGAGCAGAAGATAAAAAGCTGCCCAGGCCCAACTTCTCATTTCCACCTCCTTTGCTATTTTATCTCAATGCATGTGAAATTGAAGTAACAATATATACCGATACGAAAGTAATGCCAAGAAACTCAGCAACACTGATTGTTCTTAACTTTAAAATACTAATTTGCTGCTTCCTTTTAGCTTAGAGACCCCTCTTTTCCATTTTTCCTCTCCTTTCCACTCCCCCCTGCTTTCCCAATGCTTTTCTTTGTCTGAGTCTTCTCATTTATTTGTTCACACTGTCCAGCATCACATATCAAATAAACTTCACAATACTCAAACACGCAACTAGGAAAATACTTTTTTTAATAACTACAAAAAGTACAGTCCCTTCTAATGACCATTGCATTCTCTTCCAGTGACCTGCTAGTGCAGACAATTTCAGCACCTGACTATGGAGCAGCCGGCTTCATTTATTCAATTCAATTATGTTTTAGACGCCATTTAAAAGTCACTGTTTTCTCAAGCCCTGCCTAGCCCTCCCATGCTCCATGTTAAGACAATAAAAATAAAGGGTCAAAGTGCTTCATTATATTAATGCTGAAGTCAAGTCCTCATCTCCTAGTAGGAACATATCCATACCTTGACATTTTCTCAGAGCCTCTTGCTCTGATGTTTTCAGGTGTAAAGTAACTTCACCACTGAAACTTGACAAAACTTTTAGAAGTAGATTCTAAGGAAACCCCTTGAATGACATTTAATTGGCACAATGCTGTTGATCTTTCCCACAACTGACATCTGCTAGCCTTCCATGTCTCTAGGGTAGTTGTCCAGCATAGTTATTGATGCATCTTTTCTCATCTTGCTGACTAGTGGTTTCTTCAAAATTTCTGACTGTGCCATGTTTAAAAAAATTCTGCCTGAATTGCTTATATGCTAATCCTTCCTTTAGCTTCATTCCATGCTCATGATCTTTTGCTTTTAAATATGAAGCTATCTTAAGCACCACATTGAGCACCAGACTGCCATTCAACTTGCAGGACCTTGGTTTTTCTCTGGGGGATGCCAAAGTTCAGAGTGTCTGATCAAAGTTGTCTTTGTAGTCCAAGGGAATTTTGCAAACAGTAGTGGAAACAAATGGCTGATTTAGATGATTGAAAATATGAATTCTAATGAACTTTTTAGCCTGTTGGGTCAATGACACTAGTTTTGGGTTCAATGAGTCAGGGAAGCCGAAAGGAAGAAAGAAATTTGCCATAAGATTAAAGAGGAGATTTTGTTTTAATGTAATCTCTGGTCAGCAAAAGATTATGACAAGAACATTGATGGAGCAGTCTTTGAGACAAATGGGAAAGCAAGAAGGAAATTAAGAAATTATGCTGCAGTGCTCTCACAAAACTTTGTGGTCATTTCAAGGAGTTTCTAGAATTGTGCTGCCTGTGATTAGACTTAAGTTTATACAGTACAAAAAGTTGGTTCCAGGACCTGCTAAACTGTCCCATTCAAGTTAAGGAATATTCAGAAGAGCAAGGAAATTTGCAATTAATTCCTTCAATCACATGCCGCACACCCAACAACTCCATCAGCTAAGAAACAAAACAAGGCAACAGAGCTGTAAAAGGAACCTAACTGCTAGATAATACAGACAGATCATATTTATTCAGCAACAGTTTTTAAACAGAAGTATTGATTTCTAACACTCTAGGGATGCCTTGTGGAAAGCTTCCTGGCAGACAAAACTAGCACTTAAGTTTTGGGAAAAGAAAAAGAGATATATCTACCTTTGGATTTCTTTGCATCTTTATTTTCCCCACTCTCTCTTCCCAAAATCTACACTAGCCAACATCTTCCTTTTTACAGCCTACTGCCTTGAGTCCAGTCAGTGAAAAATAGGTGTGTCATGTTTGGCTCTATTTATTTGCATGCATGTAGTACAAGGCAACACAGCTGAAGATCAGATCTATGCTCCATATGTCACCAAAGCCATTGGTATTTCACTGGCAATGCTGGCTGACTAAAAAGTAAGAACTGATTAAAAGGGCAGTCACATTCAAGACAAACAGCATCCTTGCAAACTAGTAATCTTTAAACTACTATACTATTTTACCCTTTGTTTGCCTACTGCCTCCCCCAAGACTTAGAAGACTTTCCCAGCATTGATCAGGCAGCAGAAGCAGGTTCAGTTGTCTGATTAATACAAATTTTTCCACTTTGCATGGAAGAATATTGAGGCCTACAAGTCCCTTATCTCCAGAAAACAACATCTGAAAGCACGTAAGGATTACTTCAGTTGCTCAGAGTGATATAAAGCATATTCAAATATCCAGTGGAAGAAAAGAAATGCACATACTTTCAACACATACCTTTGAAAAGGGCGTTCCTTAACTTGTCTGTCTATAGCACACCAATATAGTGCTAATTAAACAATTCCCTTACTGTCATCTCCCTGTATGCCATTCTTCAATGGCATTCACAGAACAGCCCCTTTAGCCCTAGCATCAAGGCGCTGGTGCTCCTGGTGATGGTACTCCTAAATCTGATTCCTGCTACTGATGGGGGAATGGTGTACATCACTCTTCCAACAGCAGGTCTGTTTTTCTGTGCATCAAAACAGGATCCAACTTTGAATATTTCAATACTCCAAACACCAACAGAAGCTGAGACAGCTCAATTCATCAGAATGCAGGTCCAAGGGGCAGACATTTGAGAAGGTCAGAGTCCAGTATCACAGCCAGCTTTCTATAAAAACTTTGCCTCAGTTTCCACTCTTCAGGAACAGATCTTCAGAGCTCAGTGTCCCTGGTGCTGAGTACTTCTCACGCCTTGTCTGTTCAAAGATCATCAAGTCATTCTACTGCAGAGCTGGGGAAGAAGGTTGGGTCCTCCCCATGCAAGCCTTCAGCAGTGAAGCATCTCTTCTCCTATCCTTTCCTACTCCATAATGTCCCAGGAAGGGATATTATGTTTTGCAGAGTACTAAAACACAGTCACGAGGAAGCATAAACAATGAAGTGAGCTTTCATGTCACAACAGACTTTATTAGCGTAATTCCTAATTGTGACTGTTTAGAAGCCTCGTAAGAGCATGAATAATTATGTTTAACAGGCAGAGTGATAAAGAAACAAGATTAGTCAATTCTCTACCCCCCCTGCTCTCAGACTGCTACAAGATCCTTTTCCTTTCCTCTGCTGTTCAGGAACAGACAAGGGAACATATTCCACAGAAAAAAAAGTGGCCATTTCTAGTGTCCCCAGGAATCTTCTACTTGTGACCTCCTAACCCTAGCTGCCTTGAATGAGACCTCATACAAACCTCTGAGTGGCAGCATAAAGACAAAATATAGAACCCCAGTGGAATACAGTCTATGAGAAAAGGCAAGATGCAACTAAGAGAGGGATAGGGAAACCTAGAAGTATTGCAATATATTCCAGAACTGCACACTGTGAAAGGAATCCATAATTTAGTTTACAAGTTTGCAATACATTTCCACCTTGATCAGGAAGAACATAGGAGACAAACACATTTAGTGCTTTTTCATGGGCAATCACTTCCTAACCTGCACTGCTGATCTGAAGCATACATCAAAACGGAGCCCTTGTGGTGCAAAACTGGTCAGAGGATGTTCCAGGGGGTGGTGCAGAGACTGGAGCACAAAGAATTTCTTCTGTTGTGGTTGGACAGGACAGGCTTGCAATGGGGACTTGCAAACAGCTCTGTTCTATGAGGGCTTATGGACAGCTCCTCTTTCCTGAATCCAATTCAATCATTATAAAGCAAGCAGTCCTCACAACAGTGGCTCTTTTTGGATACAGTGGCCTATTTTGGATAAAACTGACTTATTACCAAAGAGAAAAACATGCAGGAGACTCAATGAAGGGAGTCTGTCTTTGTAAGAAAAGGATTTCTAACAAGAACAGCAAGTTGGGGTCCTGATTACACCAGTACACTGGGCTGGGGGCTGCCCCCTTCTGCCCTTCTCTCTCTGCAGCCTTCCCATCTCCCTCTCTGGAGGCAGTGGGACATGCCCTGGCCAGCAAGGACCCTGCCCTACCAGCCCCACGGCTCCCATTCCCCAGCGAGCTGCCAGCCCCCATGGTACCCTGACACAGCATAAGATCTTTAGATGTCAACTAGTACCATTCACAGGAACCTGAGAGCTGCTACCCCAACAAATGCAAAATGATGCAGGTATTCCAGCTAGCAAGCTTCAGAATACCCTTTTAATATGCATTAGCCATTTTCATTACAGTCTGGAGACAGCTGAACCATTTCACCCCTCTCCTTCTGTCGTTTTACTCCTCCAAATCTTAAAAGAACATTTGTTTTCAAGCTGACTTGTCAATTAACTTCAACCACTCCCACAACTATCTGCAGTTGCAGGTGCAGACCAGGTCCAGAACTGTCACCATAACACTAGGAAAAACACTTCTCTCTGTTTAAACCGCATTTTACATAACCAGGAGATTAAAGCAGCCAGAGACTCTGGGGTTTAATTCAGACTCTCAGGTGTGATTCTGTTTTGCTGCAGGTATTTCAATCTCCATTAGAGAGAGAAGAGGAACAGAATCTTACATGGTTTCACATGCATTTATTTTGATTTTTATAGCTGGTGAAAGAGCTATATTAATAGCACAGCAGGGGCTGAACTGAATCCATAGACCTGGAAAATAAAATATTCTCATTGTCCATTACTTCAGTATTTGCGAATTCCAACAAGATGAGACTTCTATATGCTTCTATATGCTTATCACAGAAGAGGAAAAAAAAACCAGGCATGGATTAAAATAGATTTAAAAACCTATTTATTTACAGTAAATAAAGCAAATATATTTGCAAATTGTAAAAGACGTTACCCTTGGAGTCCTCAGAGATTCTAATGTATTGGGACAAAAAGTATGCGTGCCCAATTTAAATGCTCAAAACAAAACTGGGCAAGACATTCGCAATCTGATATGCAGCTGCTAAGACAGACCAAACTGACATTGAGAGCAGACCTCTGAAGGCCTCGGTCATGAATCCAAACCTCAGACATCTGAGCTTTTACAAGATGTCTGTCATGTCTCATCTTAAATCTAGCATGAGCCTGATGTACGGACACGGTTAAGTCACTTTATCATCTCTTTCTTAAAATTAAGACTCTGATATCGAGCCATTTAAAAGTGTTGTAAGGTAAATTGTCCATAGCGTTGCAAAGCAATAATATTGCCACTTAGTTTTGCTCAGTATTAAACAAAAAATCTTCAGGAACCACTCACCCACTTGCCAGGGTCTAAATCTCAGCAATAAGAGCAAGTGTCATAACAAAACAGAAAACTCACGAGTCTTCTGGATCCCTCTCCCATTCCACTCTTGACTCTATCACTTGAGTAAATGAGCTTTATCTAAACTAATGACAAAAAAACCCAGGAGTCCTTCAAACAACTAATCAAGAAAGCATCATAGAAATATGGAGGAAAATATTTCCTTGAACTAAAACCAAAAGGTTCAAATGTACTAATAATGAAGGGCTTCTCACTTTCAGCATGATGAGCTCCTGCTGACCTTAAAGACACAAATTTGGGGTGGAGGGTACATAGGGCTTCATAGATGATGTCCTACACCACCTAGCAGTGCTATGCAAACACTCTCTATAGGCTCAGAGGCTCTGGCATTGGATATTTTAAGGAGAGGGGTTATGATCACATGCTAGGTTTTTTGGGTATTTCAGGTTTTTCTTTGTACAACCTGAACCTCTGATTTTATTCTGTATCAGAAATGAGTAGGTCACCGCTGTCCTAAGACAGCACTGTGACATTCTGAGAAAGAAAAGGGAGATGCCACACAGCTTGAACAGGAGAAAGGGCTACTGCAGGCAAAACTTGGGTTACACTGGGTTGAATAGGCAGTGAGTCATGAACATGCCTCTCTCAGTTTTCAGATGCTGAAATAAAACCCAGAGGAGCAGCTGATCTGCTCAGGTCTCCCATCAAAGACCTCAGATACTTGTACTGTTTTAGCCACAGGGCAAGGATGATCTTAGAGCACAGCTTGGGGAATTGCCCAGGCAGCTCCATGTTGCTCTTCTGCATGTATCCTCATGGTATGGGGCTTAGTCATGGCCAAGTCCACTGCTCAAGGCACTGCCCCATGGCTGACCCTGTCATGCTGCTCCTGTAGCTGCAGCGAACATCCCCACAGCCTTTGCAGATAACTCAGTGCAAGAGACCATGAGTCTAAATGGCAGCTCTGGGGCTGAAGTTTCTCTGCAGCTCTAAGAAAGGTGTTGTCAGGACAGCAACAGATCATGACCGCTCAAATACTCCCCCACGTAGGAGCGTGCAGCATGCCAAAGAGTTCGGGAGGAATCCTACCCTCACTGGCCAGCCAGTCTCCACTCCACATGTTAGCAACATCTGGCACCCAAGCATTGAGCAAGGCAAAGGTTTTGGTACAGGCTTAAGCCTTTCAGGAACTGGTCAGACACCCCCCAACTTGTTTCACACAAGTTATAATTTCATAGAGAAGCTGCTATTTAAATGTCAAATGCAGCAGCAAGTCCAGGACCACTGGGCAGAAGCATGTGTTTAGTCTGGCAAAGGGAAGGGTATATCCTCTACTGATGTAGCTACAATAAGTTTAGTTCTGAGCCAAACACAGGGCTAACAAGGGCTAATCCTGCTATGTGACCATAAATTAAGTAAATAAGTATGATGCCCAGTTACAAGCACAGTTTTTCATAAGATTATGCTGCCAGCTGACTGAAAAATCATGGTCTACTTCTCTGTCAGACATCCGTCAGTGATACAAGATTGTTTGACTTACAGCACAAGACAAACTGTGCATTAACACTTCGCCCTGATGATGTAGGAAACTGAACAGGAATAAAGATGCTGCAAGGGTCTCCCCATTTAAGGCTTCTTTCCTAAAATATTCTGCTAAGAATTAATAAAATAAATATTTGGGAAAAAAACTTTAAAAATTAAATATTAATAAAGACCAACTCAAATTGAACAGCTAACCTACAACAATTAAAATTGTTCTTTTACAATGGCTCCCTTTCACCTCTAGGTAAAACACAACTCTGAACTGTTGTAGTCTTTTTGATTAAACAATTAAAGTCTCCACCATGAGAAGTGAACAATTTTTCAACTTTTTAACTGTTTCTATACAAAGACATACCCAAGTCTCTAACAGCAGTATAAATTCTGCATATTTTTGATGACCTGCCTACAAACTATACATAAACCAGGGGTTATCTGCTAAAAGAGATTAATCAGTAAGTTCAAATGAACAAACAAATTTCAACAACATTACAATTAATTTGCTAGCAGAAAAAATGGAGTGGCAAAATGTAATAAACAAAGCATCCAGTTCCCCCATTCCCTCTGCTCCAGCTGGAGTGGTGTGGCTTGAAGCTAATGGAGAGGTCTCCAAAATCAAGTGGGAATGGTTCCCTGCTGGAGTCTGTGAATCAGCCCCTTCTCCTCTAGTCCCTGCCCTTCAGACAGATTACAGCTTTCGCCACAGAAAAATCATTTCAGCTTTTAATTCAGTGTCTCATTTTGTAAAATGGGCCTAATAGTACTCACCTACTTCACTAGGATGCTTCAAGGATTAAAATTGATGCGTCCCTGCTGAAGTGATGTGCTATAATTACCTTGTTAATGTGCCCTCTCTTGGGTAGAATGAAAATTGCTTAGCTGTGTGTCACACATCCCACACCGCCCGCTGCCTCGGTCCCTGGGCAAACTCAGGCAATTGGATGATGTTCCCTCAAGCCAGTTGCTCTTGTGAAGCTGAAGTGAAAAGAAAATGGCAGACTTGCAGCCAAGGGATACAGCAAGTATGCTCTACTTGACAAAGCAGACTCAAAGCCACTAGTTATGTGGAAGAGTGCTCCTTTACAGAACCGTGGGAGCCAAAGACTATTTTCTACCTACATTCGGGTGACGAAAAAAAAACCCAAACCTGTTGAAAACCTCCTTTTCATGGAACTAGACCCTTCCCTGATGAAAGCAGTCAAGCAATCATTCCCTCCTTTAAACCCACCTGCAATATGCATGTCCCCATCTGTGCTCTGACCACTTTTTCCCTCCTGTGTGATTCTTCCCAGCTAAGCATCCCTTTTTCCTCAGCTACTCTAACTCCTAAAATTGAGAATGACGCTAAGAAATTATGCAACACTAAGGGAGAAGGTCTGAATTTTCTGTTTCTGAGACAAGTAGCCAGATGAATCTCTATTACAGATCTTCCCTGGCAACTGCAAGTCCATCTCTACTGTCTAGAGATGTGCATAGTCCCATCTGTTCCTAGAGGCAGAAACAAACAAGGCTTGCAGACAGGATACGTCCTCATCCCTGCATCTCTATTTGCACTGCATCGCATTACCTCACTTCCAGCCAATCCAGCCTTCGCATGCCTCAACACTCTCCTCTCGCCTAGCACGTACCCACTGCCGGAGTAGCTGATTGCCATGGCAAACACAAGGGAGTTCAGAAAATTATATATGGCCAGCAGTTAGCATTTGTGGAAAGGCAAATAAAAACAGCACAACTTAAAAAGGGGTAGGCAAGAGCTTGACACGAGTATCTTCTGCCTCCAAAATTTAAAGAAACACAGAGCAACATTCACACACTGAATAGCAGAAAGTTATTCCCTGATAAATAGGTTTTCCTGATTTCACAGCCCGGTTACCATAATCAGAAATAAGGTGACCCTCCTGTCTCAGGAGAAGCATTTCAGGAGAGCAATTCTCAATGGCAATACAAACAACAGTGTTCCAGACAATAGGCCAAGGCCTCTCAATTCACTACACAAGTGGGTACAAAGCTAAGACTGCAAGAATCAAACCCTGCTCCTTTGCTCTTACTCAGCTTGGAAATCTCAAATACCCAGCCTCATACAAGAGAATCCTTCCTGAATCAACTCTATTTCAGAGATCCCCAAGTATTAGCATCACATGAGTCTTAGAGGGCCTGCATTTCTTATAGATGGTATCTTACTTAAAGGAGTTTCTGCTCAAGGTACAGCGAATACTGCTGTTGTATTCCCTTAAAAAATAAAAAGCCATTATAAATCTTCATAAAGTATTCAGCACAGTGATCCCTTTGCAATGATGACTCCACACATTTGCAGTGCGCACATACTGTTTAAAGCACTGCAGACATCTAGGACTGTTTTTCCTGTTGTTTTTAAAGGTGGACAGAAAATGCAAGCAATATTAATGAGATGAAAGATGCAGGACTGTAGCTCACTCGTCTTGAGAGTCACAGCTGTGCTGGGAACAAGGGAGGCCCTGAGACTGAACTCTGCGAAGAGCAACTTTCTGCTGAAACCAGCTCTGAAATGGCCAGAGGAAAGCTCAGCTGACAGAACTGCTATGACCTCTGTCCATCGCAAAACCTATGCTTTAACAATGCCACCATATGGCACTGAGCTGCAAACTTGCTGCAGCATCAAACTCCTCGCATGGTCATCTCAGCCTGCCTCTGCCTCAGTACAAGTTGTCCTGACAAGCAGCCCATGCTGCAGGAGAGAACAAGATTTCTGAGTAGTTACACACAGGGTTATTTATCACTATGAAGATTTTATTCATAACCCCAAAAGTTAGAGCTGACTTTAAACTCAGAACTGATTCTTTTCAATCTTCAAAAAAAGGTACATAAATATGCAGGATATTAATGTTATTTCCATTAATATCTAGTACCTTCTTGAATTTTTAGCAAGTGTTTCAGTTAAATCCTGCTGTGTAGTAAATGCCTCAGTCTAATTATCAATTAACTGATATATAGGAATATGCATCTATAATACATATCTAATATATCTATATATCATTCAGTCCATAAAATGTATGGTTTTATCAGTTTTGGAGATCAAGTTTTAGATTCAGAAGCAGCCACAACTGGTCTGTCTTCTGTCAGGTCTGTTACATTTTCATATACATTCTCTTGACTTCTTTCAAGCCTTTTCAAATTCCTTACAAATGAGAGATTTACATATGCAAATTATTTTACATAGTTTCATGTAAATGGTCAAAGCAGAGCTTAACCAATTAGGGCTCCAGGTTACTTTCACCTAAAAAGAGCATTAAACAGGACACTCATCTATGTTAGCATTGAAAAATCTAGTAACGAGGTAGTTCGTAGTCTGAGTTCTACACTCAGGTTATGACTGAGCCTTACCACAGTCACCCAGAAAGCTCCTTTTTGTACATTTCTGTAACGTATTTGAGGGCCAAACACAGCTCCCCATTTCTGTGGAGCCTTCAGTCAGGCTGAGGCCAGCAAAAGTTCACGCTGCCTCCAGTGAACATTTGCACAGGCTTTTGTACGAGGCAGCCTGCATGAACAGAGAGCATCGAGGCAGGGTTGCATATCCTCTGGTAAGCTGAACTGGCAAAAGGGTGGCTAACAGTTTGGGAGAGGAACGGTAGAAGAAAGAAAAATAAAAAAGGTTGTTGGAAATGTTTTGGCAGTTGTAGAGGGAACATGACGATGGGAGCCCTCAAAAATTTTGCACTCCCTCGGGAGCAAGATAATCTTTCTCTAAGGCTTAGGCGAGTAAGCACTGTGTCTACAACTACATCAGTTCAGGTTCATGCTGTACCAAACACAGACACTAGTGACAGCAGAGAGGAGGTATGTGTGTTATTACCTTCCTCACATCATGAACCATCCTCAAGAATGATAGCCTTTCACAGGCAGGCATTTATGCAGCCACCTCTCACACATTCAAACTTTTCCTATTCCTTAGGCCACACAAAAACATCTACCATCTTTCCCACTTCAATCTTCTTGCACTTTCCAAATTTAAGTTTTGCAATTTAAACGTCATCACACACTAAGTCATTCAACATATACCTACAGGCCTGTAGCTTCTCCAAGGCAAAACGCAGTAGCAAAACCCGCCCAGTCCTTAACGTGATGCTGCTTTACAGAGACTGGAAGGGGCAGCATGTACTGCTGCTTCTGTCCAAGCAGTATTGCCTGCCCAATGTCCTCAAGCTGCCTGTAGTCTCTGATGGCTCCTGCTGACCGGTTCACCAGGCTTCACTGGTGCACCCCTCCAGGCTGACTATGTGCTGCTTAGGACTCTTGCTGGATAGACCTGGGAGTCTACTCCATCACACCTTATCATGGTTTCGGGTTCAGCCCAGCCAGTAACAAAGCACCATGAAGCCGCTCACTCACCCCCCACCCCTGCGCCTGGCCACGGTGGGATGAGGAGAAAATACAAAGGCAGGCTCGTGGGTCGAGACAAGGACTGGGAGGGATCACTCCCCACTTATGGTCACGGGCAAAAGACAGGCTCAACTTGGGGAAGAAACAAAATCAATTTAATTTACTACAAATCAAATCAAAAACAAAACACAAGGGTATTAGGAAGGGAAAACAAAGCATCAGAACACCTCCCCCCACCCTCCCGCCTTCCCAGCTCAGCTCCATTCCCAGTGCTTTCTACCTCCTCCCCCCGGCGGCGCAGGGGAACAGGGGATGGAGGTTGAGTCAGCTCGCCACACCTTGTCTCTGCCGCTCCTTTCCTCAGGGGGAAGATTCCTCACTCGTCCCCTGCTCCACCATGGGGTCCCTCCCACGGGAGACAGTCCTTCACCAACTTCTCCAACGTGGGTCCTTTCCGCAGGCTGCAGTTCCCCACAAACTTCCCTGGCGCGGGTCCTTTCCGCAGGCTTCAGTTCTTCCCGAACTTCCCTGGCACGGGTCCTTTCCACGGGCTGCTCTCCAGTCTCACGCTGCTCCAGTGCGGTTTTTACCATGGAGTTACGGCCATCTTCGGGAGCCTCCGCTCCACCGTTCACCTCCATGGGCTGCAGGGGGACAGCCTGCCGTCTCACCACAGGCTGCAGGGCCATCAGCCTCCTCAGGCGCCCCTCCTCCCCCTCCTTCTTCACTGACCTCGGGATCTGCAGAGGGGTTCCTCTCACGTTCCATTTCCCCACCTACTGCCAGTTCCCCTTCTTAAATATGTTCTCCCAGAGGCGCTGCCACCGTCACTCCCTGTCTGGGCTGCAGAGGCGGGTCCAACTCTTTGGCGCCAGGGAAGCTTCCAGCAGCTTCTCACAGGAGCCACCCCTGCAGCCCCCTTCCCTGCTACCAAAGAAAACCGCGCCACACAAACCCATAACACACCTTCATTGATTAGGGCCAGCATATCACTGTCTCTATTGTGACATATGGCTGCTTTCCTGCCTCCGCTAGTAAAGCTGGTACATTACAACATTCCCTGTGTGCCAAGTGTTTCGCAAACACACATGTTGGCAGCCAGAGTATTCCTGGAAAGGACATGTGTCTTGAAATGAAGCTGTGCCAACTGCTGCTCCGTGTCATAACATGGAAAGTGCCCTGATATCTGAGTTCAGCAGTGCTGGCACTAAGAATGACTGTCATCCAAAAAGCAGAGCTGGAAAAGCGCCATGGAAAACACAGTCAAACTAAAAAATATATGTTTTTGAGTAAATCTGCTTCACAGGTATCTTTTGCTCTTTTCTTATTTCATGTAAGAGATTTCCATCAACAGATACCTTGGAAATGTTTGGCCCAAGGTCAATGGGATAACAAAGCAAGAGAAACAAGGCAAAATAAAGTCAAGGAATTTGTATAAGAATATTGAATTGCTGCAAGGTGTTATGGGTTTGTGTGGCGCACTTTTCCTTGGTGGCAGGGGAGGGGGGCTGCAGAGGCAGCCCCTTTAAGAAGATGCTAGAAGGTCCCCTGCACCAAAATGTCGGACCCGCCTCTGGGAGAGGAGTGACGGTGGTAGCACCTCTGGGAGAACATATTTAAGGAGGGGAACTGGCAGTGTGGGGGTTGGGGAAACGTGAGAGGAACATCTCTGCCGATACTGGAGTCAGTGAAGAAGGAGGGGGAGGAGGGGGTGCCTGAGGAGGCCGATGGCCCTGCAGCCCGTAGTGAGAAGGCAGGCTGTCCCCCTGCAGCCCATGGGGGTGAACGGTGGAGCGGAGGCTCCCAAAGATGGCCGTAACTCCATGGTAAAAACCGCGCTGGAGCAGTGTGTGACTGGAGAGCAGCCCGCGGAAAGGACCCGCGCCAGGGAAGTTTGTGAGGAACTGCAGCCCGCGGAAAGGACCCACGTTGGAGAAGTTGGTGAAGGACTGTCTCCCGTGGGAGGGACCCCACGGTGGAGCAGGGGACGAGTGAGGAATCTTCCCCCGAGGAAAGGAGCGGCAGAGACAAGGTGTTGCGAGCTGACCAAACCTCCATTCCCTGTTCCCCTGCGCCGCCGGGGGGAGGAGGTAGAAAGCACTGGGAATGGAGCTGAGCCGGGAAGGCGGGAGGGGTGGGGGGAGGTGTTCTGATGTTTAGTTTCCCTTCCTAATACCCTTGTGTTTTGTTTTTGATTTGATTTGTAGTAAATTAAATTGATTTTGTTTCTTCCCCAAGTTGAGCCTGTCTTTTGCCCGTGACCATAAGTGGGGAGTGATCCCTCCCAGTCCTTCTCTTGACCCACGAGCCTGCCTTTGTATTTTCTCCTCATCCCACCGTGGCCAGGCGCGGGGGAGGGAGGTGAGTGAGCGGCTTCATGGTGCTTTGTTACCGACTGAGCTGAAACCACGACATGCCCAAAAGCCAAGAATGTTGGTATCAGATCTTCACATAGTTCAGTGACCAGTATTGCATCTGTACCTCACTTACATATAGCTACCCAAATACTGTCACAAGCTTAAGAAGATGATGTCCAAGAGAGAACTTTAAAAACACAAGTGGGGAGAATAGAGACAAAATGTTTATGAAATCCAGAAAAATTAGTAACTGGGTATTTGGACTGCAAAAGGCAGTCAGATACTATTAACATGATGTATACTATAGAAACAAAATAATCCCCAATAAATCCAAATCTCAGCATTTGTGCATCTGATTTTTCTGGACTCTCTTGTTTTGATGATCTATTTTTGGGACTGATGTTGACAGCAGTTCTTATCCTCTCCTGTTAAGCTGGCTCTCAGTATTTTCCAAGTATTCTGAGAAACTTAATAAATAAAGAAAATCACAACTGCTAAAGATTTCATCATTTAGATTTATGTGGATTTCATCAATACTACACACTATGAGCATTTGGAAACTTAGGGCAATGGTGAGGGCAGAAATAACATCCACAGGCTTGAAAAGGGCAATTCTTTGACACTGCTTATGAAAAAGGAACACCTCCCTAATAATCAGCAGCACAGGGATTGTGGCACACATGACTATTTGCAGTTCTACCCCATCAGAAGTAACAATGAAACACAAGCATCAGCTAAGACTTCACAGTTTTATAGCACAAACTATTGATAACTTACGCTTATTTAAGGAAAAGGGAGGAGGGAGAAGAAGCAGTTATGCTGGGTTTTTCTGCATGAGGCAAAGTGTGGCAGGAGCTATGTGCCGGCTATGGATAAGTTTTTTGTAGAAGGGTAGAAGGTATTTTCTCTCCTTACCTAAATTATGTTGTTCTCTCCAGACATTTGCAGAGTTGAATTACGTTGCTTATAACAAGCTAAACACTGCAACAAACATGCATGTGCACTTTTTGCCTGCCATTAGCTGAGTGACTGACAGTTACTGTTTCCCGCATTTCAGCACACGCAGCTGCTGCTGAGTTTTAATTGAGGCTTTTTTTTTTTTCCCCCAAGCTGGGTAACATCACCAAGAAGCAAATACTCCAAAAACAATGGGAGAAGGGGAGTTTCAAGGATGGTAGACAGTGTTTATCGAAACCATCTTCATCTCAGGTACATAATCACTTGCTGAACCTTGTACCTCCAAAAAAGGCTACCATGTTGTTTCTCCTTCCCAGCTGCCACAGGCAGCAAACATCAGCCCATGCTGCCCATTCCTAAATCTGTTATGACCGCTGACATTCTCTTTTAATTACAACTACTGGAATTTTTCACTAGAACCCTTAACCCAGCCTACATACTCGTTAGGAACTCAGAAATCCTGCTCTGCTAAAGTTTGCACAGTTTGCCAGAAGCCTGTACCTGATGTGTGTGCCTTCATAATACAATTACAATTGCATTTCAGATTGAAACATTAATGCAAAACCCACTAGAATTATGTTTTTCTCACAAAAGGAAGAAATTGCCTGATGGCTGAATTCACCACTAATACAAAAAGCTCCTGCTGGCATCATCTTCACCCAGTGCATCTTAGGATACTGCTTATTTTACCACCTAAATTGCACCCTACCCCTCTCCCTGAAATAAAGGCCATTAAACCTTACCAGAGAAATGCAGGTATTAATCATTTGTGCTTTCCCATTCTTTCCACTATCTATGCAAGTTGATTTTTCCTGGCGTTTCGATTGCAAGAGAAAGATCCATAGTTTCAAATATTCTCCTAGACCTAAAGGACACATAGAGCATGAAAACTCTTCTAAAAAATACCACCTTTCAGGGAGTAGAAAAAGAATAAACTACCTAATCTCATGCGACAGATTATGAGGACTCAGCTAAAAGTGAACGCAATTTTTCTCTGATGGTGTCTGCCCTTCAACAGCACCTTCCAACTGGAATATTGTAAATGCTTTAAAATATTTATTAATCTATTTTCATACAATTTATACTACCCACAGGCTACTGAAGGTCAGTAAAAGTATTCACACATGAAGCAAAAGGAATATACAGAGATAGTGACTTGCTCAAAATCATAAGCAGCGACTCTTTCAACGTAGCCAGAGAAAAGGGAAATCTATCCATGTCCCAGAATGTGCCTTAACCGCAAGACTATCCTTAGATGCAGCTTGGCCCTTCACAGGAAGGACTAATCAAATAATATTGTGTTTCCTATATTAAATGTCTTTCACTGCAGTGGAACTTCATTGCACATACATCTGTAGGTAGAGGCAAGTTATAAATAATCAATACAATTACATATGATACATATCAAGCCTTCAATAAATTATGTACACCAGTCTCATACAGCATCTGCTGGGATACTCTAATGTCATTTAGCAGGTAAAACACACTGATTATTTAAAAGGGTTACCAAATTTTGAAGCTACATTAAATTACACATTGAGTCACTGTGTTTGTGGGGGTGCACATACTCCTATAGTTTCTGCGTACAAATCAATCGTAGTGTCTGTTAAGCCCCTACATAGTGCATAACCCAGAGCACTAGACTGTGCAAGGAGTCAAAGCCCAACACAGCACAAAATAAATGAGTTTTAACACACACTCTGGGCTGGGCCCTAAAAGCAGGATAGATGTAGTATGAACATTTTCTAGGATGAACTACACAATTCAGGAATACATTATACACCAAATCTGCACTGCTGGATTGCAAACTGAATAGCAGCTCAGTGTGTGTGCGTACACGTGCATGCATGCGTGTTCATCTGAGCTCTCACCCATTTCTGCTGCAGACATACTACGTTCCCCCTGGTACATCAGGTGTTTGGACCTCACTGAGCTGTTTGGCTGGCTTTTCATCATGGAAGCAATACGGCAATGATCACTCAGGAGAGAGCAAGCACTTCAGACAAAAATAATACAGAAGAGCACTCTCTCCTCATGTTACCCATTCATGGTATTTCTGATCCATCTCACACTTTATAAGGCCCGGTGAAGGCTTCTTACACACATTCTTCTGCATTCCTGACCTCCAACCCAGTGCTATTTTCTCTAATACAAGGGCTGTGATGAAAAGTCTGACAGGTTTCCTAATACATGCCAGCTAGGACCCAGCAACCTTTTTTTTTTTTCCTTTGCTTACAAACAAGAGTTTTTCTGGATACTCAGGTCTTCCAATAATAAAAATCTAACTCTGTGATACCGTATCTTTTATGCTGCTGGCTGAATAAATGAGTATTGATCTAGTCCACTCACATTGTCAGTACAAAAGAACATGAAAGCTTTCACCCTGAAGAGGTGTTAGAAATCCTTCATACAGGACAAGTGTCCCATGCACATCCAGTGCACCACACACACCCCTCCCTACCATAATCCCATTAACTGACAGAATGGGTTTCCTTAGATTGTGTTCAGTATCTGGTCACTCAATTTTGGAAGGCACCAGCAGAAACAGAAAGGATATTTAGGAGCACAAGGTAAAAGAGACAGGAGCAATGACTTCCATACAGAAAATCCTTGTTTTATCAAAAATAAAGGATAAAGTAGAGGCACAAGAAACAATGAAGCATTATATAGTACATATCCGTCACACCTTGACATAGGAGGAGCAAGAAAACTAGGCTATTTTTACATGATGCATAATAACCTGTGGAACTCACTACCACAGTGTAACACCAAACCCCAGAGGCAGTATGCAAAATAAGACCAGGCATTTAGTAAGATAACGGAAACTGCTGCAGTCACAGCATGTACTTACTAAACTGTGTTTATGCATTTCAAGAAAAAACACATAAACCCTCTAAAACATGTGCAGAAGTACTAAGTAAGAAAAGATGACTGTCAATGGAGATGCAGTGGTTGGAGCGAGAACCTCCATCTTCAGCTCCCCTTTTATATGTCAATTGTAGCAGCATCACTAATGTACTAATTTTGATTGCAGTCAGTCTGAGATGTACTGCATGTGATGGTCTTCATGCCAAATTGAAAACCAACATTTTTCCTTCATAAATGTTACCTTTGGTACTGACATTTATTGTATATTCCTCTATATGACAAATGAGAATGTCAGGTCACAGCAGCGCACCTGTTTTGGCTCCCTGTTACTTTCAGGCTTAAAGGGAAGGCTTTCCTTGTTAATTACTATGCAAAGTGAGATCACAGAAAGATAATGACAAGCAGCACAGAAGTTAATGTATTTAGCTTTTTTGCTCCACTGGGAGGGTCTGCCGACTCTGAGGGATCTGGAATACCACCAACCTTTTCTGCACTTGAGTTCAGCTCCGCATTCCCCACTCCAGTTCTCTCTCCCTTTCTCTGCAAACGCCTTGCCTGTATCTTCACAGCTTTTCCTACAACATCATTACTTGCTCAGAAGGAAAAAGTGAACAAAAGTTACCTAATCATTTCCCAACTGCCTAGCTCATCTTTAAAAAGGATCACAATCACACAGGAATTACGGACCAGGACCTCCAGATTCAATGTTATCCACCCGCGTTGACTGGGGATGACTGCTCTCACCACTGCAGGACCTCGTGAGCAGAGAGGATGATATACCATTTCTATTATAGTTCTGCCACTAATCACTCCAACTCCCCTTAAAAACATTTACACATGTGTAGAAATGCTCAAACAGTTCACTCTAAGTATAATTCCCAGCAGAAATCCTGAAGTCCCAATTATGGTTTTCTGTCTGATGACAATTTGTATCAGCCAGAAGAGATCAGCAAAGAGAAAGAGCAACTCCACTCAACAGCACTGATTCATCAGTGCCCTATTTAGTCAAAGATTAATTAATTCTTTTTTTTTTTAATTTTTTTTTAGGGTTTGCTTGTTTGGGTTGGGTTTGGTTTTTGGGTTTGGTTTTTTTTTTTGGGGGGGGGTAGTTTTTTTTTATCCCCTTCATAATTTGGAGAATCCATCTGCCCCTGTCTCCCTGGGTGGATCAAATCTCTGTGAACTTGGCCTGCCAGTCATCTATGCCCACATGAAGTAGCGCCAGATAGTTCTATGGACCACACTAAGCAAGTCCTAAATAGCCACATCTCTTCAGGTTAATATTCCTAAGCATTCCTGAAAAGTAATTTTCACATTTTCACATTCACTCAGTGGTGAATTATCTTGCAGAGTTACTAGATGGAGCTGGAGCACACACAAGAGCAGCTGAAGCTATATGGACTTAGGATAATACCTTAATGGTGCACGTACAGCCTGTCAGAAAATAGAATTTTTAAGCTTCAGAAAATGACTTTTTGGCAAAAATTATAATACTAACATATTTATATTACCAATTGCTACCAGAGAAAATCACTGGAAATCAGATCCTTAAAAATTTAGTCTTAACAACAGACTCCTGAAGCATATATTTCACAATACATCATAGTCTCTCCTCCAGGCTAGAGAGGTAGCACAGACTGGGAGTTACTGGCCCCAGGGCAGAGATGGCTGGCTGGCTGCCAGTCACAGACCACTAAAATAGGAAGCCACTAAATAGCTGCTGCTTTAAAGGAACTGTCATGCCATGTCTACACTGCACTAATTACATTATTAGTCAAAATATATTTATTTTTGAAGGAATGAATTCAGATTTTCTATGAAAATTTGCTTTTATAGCTTTTTCTAAAAAAAAATATATATTGGGTCAACAGTGAATATTTTTACATTTTCCCATTGTAAAATAAGTTTCTCTAAAATCTTGAATGCCATTAGCTCAAATTCCTGCAAAACTTCCTATTTGTGATGGTACTACTGCTTTGCCCCATATTAAATTTAAACAACTATTAGGTGTGAGCTTCTGACGTGCTGAACGGGGCTGATGGATCATTCTGGTTGAGAGCCATCTCTGTGTTCTGTTTTGCTCTTTGGTTCGTTTGTGCGTTTGCAATTGCACACGGGGAAAAGTTAATGCAGTGAGAACAAAGAGCAATTTCCCTCAGGAGGTTCTAGGAGCACTATTCCTCAGGACATTAGAAATGAATTGAACAAAGACAAGGAACAGAGGCAAAAAATTATAACGGGTGATCCTAATGGCTCTGCTTGGCACATGTTTGTATCTCCCTGGTACTCGTACTTCCCTGCGTTTCACATTCATGCTCCTTCCACACCCCTGCAGCACAGACAGTCCATGTGTGTCCCACAAACAGCCTTGCAATACCTCACACTGGACACTGCGCCTTTTCCTTTCAAATTACAGGAAAGGGCATGGATCTTCTGTACTGCTGAGGCCAGGCTTCTAGTCCCTCAGGAACAAAACCACATACATCTCTGAAAGTGGTCAGTAATTTCTATACCTATTAGAAAGACCATATGCAGCTATTGGGGCCATCATACAGAACCTCCATCTAAATCATGATCTAGTGAGGTGGTTAGTAACCTCAATTCCTTCTGAGTTCATGGGTTTATACTGAAAAAAAAAAAAAACCCTCTCCCGCTTACTTGCGGTCATGTTATTTCTGTGCTTCACAGGTATGCAACAGGAATTAAAGTTCAGTATCTCTGAGGAGGAGTCTGGCTTCAGACCTTTCAACCTCTGTGGACAAGGACTAGGTGTCCTAATTTCCATACTAGGGTGGACACACTTGGGATAACAAGCAAAAAATAATAAAATCCCATGAGAAGAGTTAGATAATGCTATTTCCTACATAATAATCTAACTAAAGACATTTTATCTATTCAGTAATGGACCCAACCCTCAGAGCCTTGTCCAAAACCAAGCTAACCCCTGGAAATGCTCATTTTCACGTGGAGTGCCTCTCTTACGCTTTTCTTTTCTACCTAGTCACACACTCTCTTGTATGTGCCCTTGGCTGAAACATTGCCCGCTATTGTAGCAAAGCTATGCAAGGTCCTGTGGGTCAGTTGTTCAGCACTGAAGGACAGGAGGGGAAAAGGTCCCAAATTCTCTTGAAACAAAGGCAATTTAATGAGTTAGGAAAGCTTTATTGAAAATTTAAGCTGGTGCAGTGCACTGGACATTACATTTCTACTTTTACAAAAAGCTGTGGAGGACTTCTATTCAACAAATTTAAGCACAAACATATTGCACACCTTATCCAATCTTGAACATTTTTTTTTTGCACATAATCACAGATTCCGATTAATAATCTCACTGAGAGGCAGAAGATACTATTTATGAAGCCTGGAAAGGGAAAGTAGTTTCCCTGCAATAATCCCACAGGCCAGCGTCAGAGCCTGAACCATTACCTACTTCTACCAAAGCCCTGCCAGAGACACAGCTTCATTTTTCTTCCCAGCAAGTGGTTGGGATTTTGGTTTGCTAATTAATGCTGTGGCATTTGCTTTTGTAATGCTGCAATCAGTGCAGGTTAAGGGTACAGAGTTCAACAAGTTACATTGCGCAGCACACTGGCACTTCGATAGAAATCTGCA
>VYZV01043212.1:366450-394254 GCA_013401275.1 Pandion haliaetus | reverse complement strand
CAAACTCTGTTCATGTTTTACAAACTAGGACTGGCATGTGAACAAAGAGACTGAAAAAAAAGCAGGCAGGAGCTATGCAAATAATGAGCAGTTCTGTTTTATCACCACTGCTTGTTTGAAAACCCAAGTCTCTAACTAGCTGGAAAATGCAGGGGCTGCCAGACTATGAAGCAGACCCGAATTAACAGCAAGAGCAATAGCTAAGACACTCTGCACAGCCAGTTTATTTCTATTTATTTCCAGCTTACACATTTTTTACAAGAACTGTATCTGTCCATGGAAACAAAATTGTCTGCATTACTCTGCATCCAAAGGCCTCATGGCATTTTACAAAAGAAAGCAGCACCGTTAACTTCTTTTTAACAAAGGAGGAAACCTAAAGCGTAACGATTCATCTCAGACCAGCAGTGGCAGAGTTCAGTTCTGCTGCTCTAGCCTTTGCCCATACTGTCTTTCTCATATCTCTCTGTCCCTTTTCCAAGTATGAACAAAAATTATTTCTTCAATGCTTCAGTAAGACTGAGCAAGAGATAAATGCAATTTAACCTAAAAATGGCAGGACATAAGATCTAGAGAAGCCAGTCAGATTAGGCAGACACCTAGCTGCTAAACTCTAAAGAGGTTTGTGGCAAAACACACATGACAAAAGCAAAACATTAAGCTGCCAGTTAAACATAATACACCACAGTCAGGATACTTAACGCAGGTGAAATAACCACAGGAGCCACCAATGCAGGATTTGCATTTAACTTAAATAGCTATTTAACATTTCTAAGGAAATTATAAAACAGTCTTTTTATAAATAAGAATCATTCCATTGGGAAACCTGTATCATTGAGGCCTGCTTAAAGATTTCATACAGCATTAAAGATGTTATCCACCATATTTGACCAGGATGGTGAAAAGACATCTGGCACAAATGTGCATCTGCTGTGCTCAGACAAAGCACCACTACAGATCACACAGGCCTGCCCTATTTCTTCCCTCTCCTCTTGCCTAATTTGGACCTAATTAGAAAGTTTGCAAATTGCCAAAACAGCTTCCACACATTGAGCTGCTATTACGATACCACAGTTTCTGTTCATCCCCTGTAGCTTGGCTTTAGCATGCTGCAAATCATGAGCTTGCTATTTTCCTCTACGAGCCCCAACAGCAGCTCAGGGAGGCAAAGGAATTATCAGCTAGCCAGGAACTACAGTTGCCCAATCCCTCACATTATGAGAACCTACTCTCAGTCATTTCTCAGTTTGCCAATCTTTGAAAACACGACTTGGCAGGTTCTACAGTTTTCTGTGAGGAAGCTCTAGGACTTTCATGCTTGGGAACAAGAACTTGAATTTAGCAGATACACAGCATGGGTACCCAGGATGCACCTTGTAGGCCAAGTTCTTGTATTAGAAAAAACTTCTTGGTATTAAAAGTATAATGCTATTAAAGCTCAGTAGCTGTGCTCTAGGATGGAACTCTCACAGCCTTGCCCATGGCAAAATTAGTTATTAAATAACTTCTTAGACCAGAGAGAAAAATTATGATAGCATTTCATATAGACTGTTGCCAAAAGTTACTCCTTGTAGGTTTCACCATACATCTCCACCTCCCTCCTCTGCAGAGGATCTGGCAGTCATGAAGCTGCAATGAACTAATTAACCTTCAGATCCTGTTAAATGCAACATGAAATCTCACCATAAAATTTCAAGTCCAATACTTCGGATGCTCATTCAGTATGGTGAGGATTGAGGCCCAATCCCTTCCCTAAATCATGCAAGACTTCGGTGCTCGGTATGAGTCATTACAATGCAATTTTCTTTTTCGAGGTATGCAGCACATGTCTGTGTCTCACTACTTCATCACAGGCAAGCATGTCTTCTTGTCTCTCACTTCTCATGAAACATTTTATAAAATTTTTCCCTTTGCGATAACGCTAAATGGGAATGTTTCTGAAATTTGAAACAAATTTAATGGAACAACAATCTTGCTTCCCACCTAGTTGTCTGCAGGTACTGAGGTATTATAATAATACCTCATATACATTTTATAATACCTCATTATAATACTGAGGTATTTCCACAGCCAGACAATGAAAATGGGCAGAGTTTAGGATGAAAATACCTGGCAGAACATCTTGGCTTTTTGTATGGTGTTCTTGGTAGTAAAAGATAGGTGGAAGATATATGCACTAAACTAAATTAGAAAAGGGAAAAAAAAAATTCAAGAATGATGCTGTAGCATTCTTCCCGGTGTGTACAGCAGCCCTATGCTGTGGGTGGAATGCCAAGAGCTGTATGTGTGCAATTTTATAAAGCTTGCTGAAGTTTACAGATCAGGAAGAGCCAAGTTCTGTCTGCAGTCAGGCAAGGAAATCATGAGTTGTGACATGTGACAGAAGCAGAAGAATTCAAGTTGGTGACACTCTTCCAGGTGTGCCAAGAGAGCGCCCAAGCTCTCGATGGGCCACAGGTAGCCCTTTCTTGCACACTAGCCCCGCTCTGTTTGCCTCAGACACGGCTTCTCCTCCACAAGAAGCTCCTGCCTCCTTTCCAAAGCACCCTGCCTTCAGGGCAGGGTGAGCCTGCAGGAAGCAGAAGAATGAGCATCAGTGACACAAGGCCCTGAAGCCATGCAAAGGGAGAAAGTACAGGACTGAGCAGCCCTCTGTGATCCTGCAGGGCTCCAGAAGTGGCTAAAAACACCCCTGGGAACCCTCTTCAGAGATGTAACGTGATTAGCACCGGCTCTGCTACAAGGTTTAAAACGGACACGCCAATACAGTTGACTGCCAAAACTCACTGTTGCCTTTCTGCATCTTCACACCGTGGTTCCCAGGTGCCCAAACATTCAGTACCCCCACCTCTGCTTAACCCCATTTCTTCAGACCCTCATTTCAAAGACAGAGGTCTGCGTTACTGAATTAGAGAGTAGTTTAGCTGTATTTGTCCTGTCAACTTTGTCACTCAAGTAGCCTCTGTACAAGGCTGAAAACACACATTGACATTTACACTGCCATGAAAAACACAAGGTATTGGAGTGCTTCAATGAAGAAGTAACCTTAATAGCTTTCAAAGCTGAAGTAAAGCATGGGAAAAGACGACCTTTTCATTAAAATCACTTAGCTGTCAGTGCTGGCCCCAGAATTCTTCCCTCTCCTATTATTATTAAATTATTATTAACAAGAATTCTTATTAAGGGAGCAACTGCCATTCACTTGGTTTAAAAAAACCACAAAAAAAGCAGGGAGTATTTAAAATGCTGCTGCAACAGTAAATATCACCTCTGGCATATTTGTCCTGGAAGAACAGAGCACAATTTGGAATACCTAATTGAAATGTGCTACAGGAGATAAGGCTGGCTGCAGAGACTGACATTTAAAAGCGGGAGACACCAAACAAGACATGAAATATCACTGTTGCTGCCTCAAAGCAGAAAGCCACTTTCACAGAACTGAAGCTTTCTCCTCCTCACCCCTTCCCTCTCCCCAGCTCTGACAGACACAGCAAGCAATTAACCCCTTCCCTGATGTCACCAGTAATACCACCCCCACAAAAATAGTCAGGGTTCCTATGATTTCATGTAGTTGTTCCCTCCTGCAAATCATGCAGCCCTGCATGAAGCAGCTTATCCTCCCTCTTCCCATTCCCGCTGTGCTAAAACCTTTTTCTTCCCCAACACGTTAACATGTCAAATTCCAGCACACAAGATGCTGGAAACCAGGCTCTGCTCCTGCCTAACCCTGCACAGCAGCCTGTGCACCCTGACCGGCTTCTGCTTACTGGCCTCTGAGAAGAGATGCTGGGAGGCTCCTTCACAACCCGAAGAGAATCTAGGGATGGTGCCAGAATACCAGGGCTGAGAAAAAACCCTTGGTACACAAGTGAAATTATGAACTGTTTGGCTGCTCAGACTTTTGCTGCTTTTGCTGCCTTAGAAGGAGCACTTCGAGCCATCTGATCTGGTGTTGTGGGCAAGCAGCACAGGAAGTAAATCCAGCAGATTCCATAAATGCACAGGTTACACCAACCACACATCAAGCAAGGATTTAATTAGAAAGTTACAGTTCATTAAAAGAACACCGATTAGTTATTTCAACTTCGTATTTTTTTCTATGCCAGGATACCAAGGCAAAGATTGGGATGCATATTAGAGCCAAGCACCTTGTGCTGCTCAGTGAAACTTCCCAGGAACAGCCTTGGTTAAAAAGCTGGTTTTGAAAAAGCTGTCAGAAAGCATCCTGTGGAGTTTCTGAGCCATGAAACTGTCCACGCCAGCAGACTAATCACCAGTCTTGAGCAAAATGGGAAATCCTAGCTCAAGAGAAGTGAGATATTTTTAGATTTAAGACTTAGATTTTTGTTTTCGGGTTATGGACCAACACTTTCTTTCATATAGCTACACTTGGTATCTCCTTGCTTCCCTGAAATAGGATGGGCCAAAGAAGGAGGTTTCTTTCAGTCAAAGAGAAGATACACAGTGTGGAAAGATCCACTGGTTAACCAAATAGAGTCTTCAGACCTGTTTTCCTGAAGTTATTCTAGTCACTCCCAAGCAGGCAAAGCGGCACTGCACTGCACGTAATGCCAACCAAGAAGGTTCTGCTCTACCTTATAATTATGAACATTAAACAGCTGTGCCTTTACATTAAACCAGTTTGGAGATCAGCTTGTGACATATATTCCACCCTCCCTTAATGGCTTTCAGTTGCAGGCTGGAGAAAAAAAAAAAAAGCTTTGAGGGTCTAAATGAACTGGTTTCTCTCCTTCTAGATAGTTACTGAGCTTAGACTCTTTGGGGTAAGCTCTTGGCACCGTTCTGTGTGCAGAGCAAAGCACAAGGGATAGAGCACGACTGGAGCCAATAGGAAATGAGAGCAATAAAAATTAAGCATAAAACCAACACATTTCATAAACATACAATCAAGTGGTGAGATTTCAGATCCTACCTTGTTGCTGTAACTTAAGAGGAATGGGGGTGGGGGAAGGACAAGGGAAAACATATAAACAAAGTTAACAGAGGTAACAACAGAAAATCCCTGCCCCTACAAGCTAATTGTTCATCAATCAGTATTCACTCTGTGTTCCTTAAAAAAAAAAACCAAATAAGAAACTTCTAAATGCCTCATTTCACAATTAGGACTTTAAAAGAGTGTTTGCTGGAATGCATGTTGCTTTTCTTTCCAAAGTCTCAGAAGAGCAACCACTGATCTGTTCTGAAGAAGAGGTGCAACAACTGTACTACAGGCTTAGTACATTACCAATGCAGCAAGGAGAACATCTGTTCAGCTGACTGCTTACATGCACTAGTTAGAAGGACAGGACCATCTACACTGCTCTCTATGCTCAGCTTTGAGAGATCTATCAGACCACAGGTCCATCTACCCTAGCATTCCTGCTCCCGCAGTGAGCCATAGATGGATGTCTAAGGAAGAGTAAGAACAAGGCAAACAACAATAGTTCTATCCTCCCACTGTTTTCAACTCAGACTTGCTGTGCAGGGTGTCATTCCATTGCATTTTGTAGCACACGGTGTATTTCTCTTCCATTAAAACCCTATGCCCAATTCTGGAGCAATTTTGTCCATAAAACCCAATACACAGAACTAATGAACTCTAAGGATGGACCCTCAAATAGCGCTTCCAGGTGGAAAGCTTGATACACAACGTAACAGAACAGAAACACTCAGAAGGCTCATCAACTCCTGGATCACAGCATTTCAAAGATGCATGATAGAAATATTGCTCATATGATAGAATTATCTGTCATATGATGCACCCCTGCCTCATAATCAATAGACTCCCAAATCAAGGGAGGTTTGTCTTGAGAGTGTCTTAACTGTATCCCAAGAAGATATGCAAGACAACTACACACAGACCAAACACTGCAAAGTCAGATATTGAAGGTGTGCAGTTCTTTTCACAAAAGGATTTGTAATAGTGAACAAGTGCCCAACATTTTGTTTCTTCATTCCTCAGCAACATGGGTCACAAGTTTCCATTAGAAGCTGCCATTTGAAGCAGGTGGCCTGCTTCTCTGTATACAAGCCAAGGCGTGCCAGGATCATCATCTTTCTCCTGCCCTCCTCCACACTCCAAACTGAAGTACTCCTGAACAAAAAATTCAGTCTCTGCTCTGTGGTTAACAGCATTTGGATGTGCTGCCAGCACACAGTGGGCTGTTTCAAAATCAGGGAAGGAGGATGAGGGGCAGGGGGTGCTCCACATGTTCCAGTACAATATTATAATGTTTAAAATCTCTGTTAGAAGACACCTTGCCAACCCCAGCTCTCCTTCAGTACCAATTTCTGCCACCATAACCTGACACCACATGGAACACGCTGCAAGACTGGAAGGTCTCTCTCCAGAGACATTCAGCTCAAGATCCAAATGCAGGAATGACACTAATTACACTGGAAATCTGACACAGGACAGAAACAAAATGAGTATAGTGGCATCAGCCAAGTCAGGAGAGAAAATACTCCTCAGATTACCTCAAGTCATTTGCCTTGGCCAGCTCACCTACAGGAGCAGAAGTACTAGGAAGCGTGTTAGCAATCTTCTCAGAGATTCAAGTGTAGTTACACAACTGGAAGACAAGGAAGGGATGAGACTGAGGCTCAGATACATTGGCAGATTGACATAGTCCTAAACTGACTCCAGAGCAGTCATCCATCAGGAATAAAGTACAGTAGCAGAGCAGGGTATGCAGGAGCCCAGGAAATGGTGAGAGAGGAGGTGAAAGAGCCTACGTGCATGTGTGTGAGCATGACAGCCTGCCTATGCTTTCCCCTACATGCAGTTAATATTACAAGTTCTTCATTTCTGCAAGTGCAAAACTCAACTCATTTGAATTTGAAAAGCCTTTAGTCCAACAGCGAGATATCACTGAAATTGCTGCTGGGACTTTACTAAGGCACAATTTCATATCCTCAGCACTCCAGTCCATGCTCTTGGACATCCTATAAACACAGATTCAACTAAAATCACACCTTATTCTCTCCAATCTCTTCTATTCATCCCTTTCCTTTGTTCTTCTATTTTAAATAAATAAGAAGCCCCCTTGCTAGTCACGTTCCCAGAAATTACTGTTATTTTGGGAATGGTTTTGAAAGTGCCCACAAGGCAGGTCCTTCTACAGGAGCCTGAAGACAACCATATGTTTTAGGTACCAGTTTGAAGTTTAGCTTACTTTCTGCAGCCCCTGCTTGATTCTGCATCCCCTAGGATCACTTCAAACAAGGGTGATCTCAGCAGCTATTTCAAGCTCATGCTGCAACGGGGCTGGTAAGAGAAATATCTCCTAGTTTTAATCTCTCTGCTAATTGTGCAGGGAAATCAGGAAAAGGGAGGGGGGGAGGGGGCAACATGTGCACTGTGCAGTGTAAACTTGCCCACCTTATTTTTCAGTAGCTTCCAGCTTTTCTTCCCCCCCTTTTTTTTTTCTGGAACTTATGGATGTTGGCAGGAAGGGAAGGTAAAGGGAGGAAAAAAGGATAATATCATAGCTATATACTTTTTTTTTCCCCTCTTACTAACTGAAGTCCTCCCCAGTAAGACCATTTTAGACTGATGTGGCTCTAGAAATAGACTGGACAATTAAAATGGACTTGCCAGAGTACTTTGAAGAAAGCAGCCCTCCCAGAGAAGGAGCTTCCTCTCGCCTCCAGACTTGCATCCCATCAAAGAAGTCAGCATCCCTGTATATCAAGATAGCCTAAAACGATAAGGGACTGGATTCCATTACCCATGAATTCTCTCTGTTTCCACATATCTGTACTCGACTCCCTAATCATCCTTACAGAGACGACTTCTTTCAGTATGTTTCACTAGTATCAGCCCTTTCATTGCCTTCACTTCACAGGATGTTGGAGATTCTCCCAGCTGTGCAGAGCCATTTTAGGTCTACGCAAAGCACACCCTAGCAAATTAGCTTTAAGTGCATTCAGTGAATCACTATGGGAGACCACTAATAGAAACGGTGCAACTGAGGAGGGAGGGGAACTAGGGAACTACCAGGCACTCCACAAGAAGCATGGAAGTCCTGTAATATCAGACAGAAGGGACCAGGGAAAGCCACAAGGGGACACTAAGAAGCAACTGATAGAGCTGGTGGAGTTTTGTTGGGATTTGTTTGGGGTTTTTTTAATAATATGGGACAAGCATCAAAGCAAGCATATTTCTGAGTGAATCAACCTCACCATTGAAGTGTACAGATTGTCCAACTCTTGCAGCCAGCAGCTCAAAAGCAACTAGTAAGCAGAGGTCAGCACCACTATGAGGCTGTACCACACTGTTATTTGAGGGAATAAATGGTAGGATTGGCTTTCCGTTCTCTCCTACTGAAAGGCTAAGAAGCATCAAGAAAGAATCAACAGACCCGAGACAGCCATGGCATTAAGTCTCTTCCAGCATGAGATGACCTTTCAGAAAAACACATTGGAAATACTGATAGTCACTGAACACAAATGCAATTACATGGTGCTGCCAGTCAGAACAAATAGGTGACCACACTGTATGGCAGCCACGGCAGCAGGTGAAGCAGAACTGACCCAGCCCAGGAGGATAGGCCTTAACCAGCAACTTCAGAGCTCTTACTGTCATCCAGGCTTTTCTTCCACTCCAGATGACTCGGTGCAAATTTTCTGATATTCTAGGGATGTTCCTGTCTTCACCTTTAAGCTGGGCTTGTTTATTGTAGAATGTCTTATTTTGCGCCAGGTTATGTCTATGGGTTTGCTTCTGCATACCGAGCTGTACTTGTTAGCATGTTATCACCCTAAGACTCAGGAATGCCTTAGCTCCTTACTGGGGATGAGGGAGGATTTAAGGACAGAAAGGGTGACAAAGCTCATACCCAGTTCTCACCACCTTCTACCCTCTTTAATACATAGCCATCATTGTGCTGTCTGTGACATCCAGTTTGGCTTGGGCCTAAACATAAACCCAGGTAAAACCTGCCTTTTACTGTCGTTGTAGAGACGGACATGACACTGAATATCCAGTTGCAGCAAGCATCACTTTATTTTTCAAGCAGTGCCTTTTTATATACTCTACCATTCTACTTTTGTCCAATCCACTCTCACATCACGTGCCAGCTAGCCAATACAATTGTTGATCACGCACTGTTGATGCTCTGGTCAAAGCCAGGATGTTTGCCAACCCTTAGAATGCTTATCACTGTGTTCAGTAGTCTAACAGTTCCTCGGACTTGTTTGCTCAGCTTTTCTCAGGACTCTCCAGTCTCTTCAAGGCTACATAGATATCTGCTCAAGGTCAATGTTAAACTTGCATTCTGACTCCTCGGACCAGCCGAGGTCTCCCACATTTTACCAGGAGACTGAGAGAGCAGCAGCAGGTAAAACAACATGAGGACTCCAACTGTCTGAGGAACTTTCCTACATCTCCACCCACATGGAGCCGCTAAGTAAACACCAGCTCATGCAGTCGTGACTGCCAAGCTTAGCAGGTTATTCTTCCTCCTCCCTCAGCAGCCTCCTTCCCAATATCTTCCTGTCTACAGGAAGAAGATTTGCAAGTGAAGCTTTGGCCACTCATCATGTATCATTCTCCCACACCTCACATTTCTTTGTGAAGTCTGGGGTCAAACAGGGTCCCGCTCCTGCCCCCAGCCTCTCTTCACCTCTCTCCTCACCATCCCCTTTTTCACCAGCATTTTAGTCTCAGCAGTGTCTGTCAGTGAGCCAAAGCTCATTGAAGTTAGTGAACAATTGAGATCAGTTCAAAAAATTCAGAGATTCTTTAAAGGAAGGGAGATCTATGCAACAGAGCACACCACCGTCCCAACTGAAGTCTGACAAGTAGTTTGTACAACCATGGCCTTCCTCTAAAGCCTGGGACTGGATGCTAGGAAATGTGCCTCCTATTCCTGGCTTGGCTGAAGACATATACAATGACAGACAAGCCATTTAACCTCTCCCTATTTGCTTTTGCTGCCTAAATAATACTAAAAAAATAAAAAAGTGATCAGCTATGTCTTTGTGACTCGGCTGTATCTGGAGGACAGCTAGAGGTTCATAGGAGTCGTGGGCACAGAAGGCCAGTCCTTAGCCTTATTGCTGGAGATGATACAGTGATTCATGCATCAGCCAGCTCATCATCAGAGAGACCCTCCCTAAGTCACTGAAGTCTTTATAGTGCTCCAAACAGCTGCAGATGAATGACAACTAATAACTCTTCCATATGCCATTGTAGGGTTTCCAATCTCGTTTCCTGCCAATAGATCTTTCTTAGGTCTGTAAGGGTCTAATGAACACTGTCAAACTGAGCTGTACTAGGTGAGCTACTAGCAGTGCAGCCAGACAAACTGGACCAAATGGCTTCCAGTAATGAGCCTTCTGGCCATCAGGGGACAAGGTTTCCAGTAAAAGTTAGGAACTTCAGAGAAACCCTGAGGTGAAAGTTCAAGCCTGTCCCTGCAGGTTTTGCTGACTTGACCGCCCAGAATAAAAAACCAGATGGAAGCTCTGATTTTATAGGACAAGAGCAGTGTTTGAAAGTGAACAGTGGAGACAAAGCAGTATGGCAGGGAAGGGAGATAACTCATAGGATGGCGTTCAAAGGAGGACTCCAGGCTGAATGGAAGGAAGAGTTGCCAGAATCCTTGGTATAGAGGGAGTGGAGCATGTCATGAAGACAGGAAGGTATCTGAGCACAACAAGGAATGGGGGCAATGAAATGAAGAACCACCTCCCTCTGAAAGGACAGTGCCTTTCAGAATCAAGCATTTATGACCTGCTTAAGAGAAAGAACACTTTCACATCCATTCAAGTAGCTATGCCTCTCTCTGGGGCTGGGCACAGGTTCACTCATGAGGCAGCTCCAGCTGGGCCGGGGTGCACAGGCCAGCACCCAGAGTAGAGCTCAGCAGAAAGGTGAGAAAGCATTTTTCAGGTCTCTCCTCTATAATTAGCATTATGTGATCTTCTTAGCAAGAAGAAAATGGTAGATGAATCTCTAATACTTTTTCATAATATTGGGAGTAGAAGTGGCGACTAAAATCCCAGCCTTTCCAGTGAGCAATATACCCATAAAAATTCTTTGCAGTTCTATTCAAGAAGATCAGAGCACCTAAGCAGTTATGTCTATAAAATTATTATCTTTTTATTTTATAGAGGGTAGTATAAAGCAACACTACAAAGGAACAGGCGAAGTACAAACATTTTTAAAGACTAGTGCCCAAACTCAGAAATCTAAACAATTTTCAAAGGTCATCAATAAGCAAAGCTCCCGATGCTCCTACATTCTGAAAATGCAGCTATCATCATGGCTGCCTACTTAAAGAATAGCAGCACCAAAAAAAATCCTGCTAACCTCCTCTAACTCACTTCTACTTCTTTTCCCAGTATTAACAAGTGGAGCGTCTACAGGACACTTAACTTCAAAGAGGCTGAGATAGTACATAGGGCTCATTCAGCTTCTGTTGGAAGGGAAAAGAAGTTACTTTTCAATTAAATGATAAGACAAACATTTCAAGGAATCAACTCTTTTTTTCCTTAAATTATAGCCCTAATTCAGTCATTACACATAATTATTAAATTTGCTCAAAATTATTAGATAGGCTTTACTTATAAAAGAGAAATAAATGGGGCTACCAATGTTTGCATGTATCACTATTTAAAATAAAGACCAAAAGTTCTTCTCGGTGTGCAAGCCTGTTTGCAGGTGCACGTGCACACATACCCATTTCAAAGGGTTACATTTTTCAATACACTGAATAGCTAATGGCAGACGCCAGCTAAGTGTAGCTAAGTTTTTGATGGGTGCTATTCACAAGGACCATGTTGGGTGATCTAGTATACATATTTGTGTTTAATTAAAAGACAACACACACCAACAAACAAGGAGAATTCGGAGCAATAAAAGAGTTATTTTCGATAGGCAAGATCAGCAGTGCTACAGGCAATGCAACAGCACTGCAAAATGCTCTGGATAGAACAGACTGCAGGGAAATTTGGAGAACTGATCAAAGTTCTTTCCTATCAGTAAAAATAGACAGTGAAAAGGTCTTCCGTTATGAACTCTGCCACTAGGACATATGCAGTAACATATATATTCCCCTTATTGGAAACTGTTTGCTTCGCTAGTCATAACAACTGTCACATTTGGAAGGTGTAACCTTAAGCATGTGGGAAATTTTATTTCTTAATTATCAGGAAAAATAAATCCGTTTCAAAATTCACTTTTTCCTCCTCTACCTCTACTCCACTCAAATATGATGTACTTCATTGTGAAATATTATGTACTTCAACATGATTTTTATAAAAGAAATAAAAAGAACAGCTGAAGAAGGATGCTTGCTGTGCAAAGCAGTAAGCTTTTCAGGTCTTACAAAACCAACACACTCTTACATATTCACTAGTACACTTATCGCAAGTATTTATAACTAGATAGAGAGCTGCTCCTAGGTACTCCTAAGGATCTCAAAGCAAACATTAAACATTACATAGCCCTCCTGTAAAATGATGGTTATTCCTGTTTTTGGAGAGGCGCAGAAGGTTGAAGTGACAGAAACTGTACAATGGGCTGGCAGCCGCGTTGGGGAACAGACAGTGCAGGAAGACTGACAACCACCATGGCTGGAAGCAGGGCTGTCTAGCTGTCAGAGGAGGTGACCAGCCTGGTATTTTGAACCCCCAACAGCAACATGCACCAAATTAAGCAAGCTATTCACCTACTGCAAAAACTGCAGAGGATGCCGACAACTCTGAGTGTGATAATCCTTGTTTATTCAGCAAGGCCACTTAACTGGAAAGGGTAACACACCAAGGGCTCACCACAATTAATCGGCACATTAATTGACAAACCATTGCCTCTGGCTTGCTTTCTGTCAGATGCTGATGGTCCTCACAAGACTCCTTGGCTGCCCACTAGCCATCGACACAACATCCTGCTGCAGCTCACAGGCTGTCCTGGGGAGACAAGCACTTTGCAGGAGGATTCACCAGAGAACCTGCTTGTGTAACTTCACTGTTTCAGCCCGTCTGTCATCAAATACCACATCTAGCCCAGGACTTCTGCAGAGGGAAAGCAGCAGGCTCCATTTGGAGCTCTGGGAAGGCAAAATGGAGGCTCTAAGGCAGCTAGGGACTGAGGGAGAATATTAAACACTCCACGCCTAATCGAGCATCTTTTCAAATTAGCCTGACTGCCTTATTTGCTCTATTCAGACAGAACAAAGAGCTGAAATGTTACAAAGCATCTGCAGCACTCGAGCCCAACAGGCACCCTCCCCCTCCTGCCAAGCTAGGCCATCGCTCTGTAATACTCATGCAGAAAGCAAACGCAGGCAGAATGGGGTATGAGCACCTCTCTGCTAATCTTTCACTACACGGTGCTGGTAACATGCCTCGCCACATGCCAGTTTCCAGCAGAACCACTCCAACCACAACAGCTTTCTGTGGCTACGATCCTTTATATATAAGGCTCTCAATTCAAAAAATAAGATTTCCCTTTTCAATCAAGAACTAGCAAATAATATCTCACCAGATAAACCACCTGTAATTATTATAAAACACACAAGCCTCATCTTCAAATCAGAAGGGCAACAAATGTGTTAAATGCACATGGGTGGTTTGACTCAATTCAAGGATAAGTCAGTAAAAATCTACAGCTCATGATATACAGAGGGCCAGAAGCTGTAATGATCTCATAGGCCCTTTGTGGCTTAAAATTAATAATTTTAGAAAACGTTTTTTCTCTGACACTTCACCTTTCCAACCTACATGCATGCACACTCCTCACCCCATCTAGTCAATGTATGCCTGTGCCCAAATTAAACCATGGAAACTACTGACAGGAAACAAATGCATAAACAGCACTCCCTGCTCTGCCCATCGCTGTGCACATTCCTCCCAGACCCAGCTGGTTCACTGAAACATAAGCACTGGCACTTACAGGCAGGTATCCAGTATAAACTGAAGCTAGGGTTTTCCACAGAGCAGCCTTTAAGAACTTTCTTGCAAACAGGGCAGGAAAGTGTAACGAGTTCAGAGCAAGCACTGTTTAATTAGGGCAGTACAAGCCATTGCAGTTTATTCAACACCCCATCACTCCAGAAGTCCCCTGCAGAGCAGCGAGGCTTGCAGCAGATAGTCCTTTCCCCTGTGGGATGTTTTGCAATAAGAAAGGAGAAACAGAAGAAAGTGCATGTGGCAGAAACTCCCAAGAGTGAAAGGAAGGAGAGACTCCTTTGGAATATCAAACCAAATTCGGGAAGGTAATGGTAATTTTCATATCAGAGCAGCCTTTCCACCACCTAAATATAACCTAGAAAGCAGGTCATTAGCCTCCGCTATCTGCCTGATACCAAATGCCATGATCTTCAGCAGTGAGGAAAAAGTAGCACTGGCATCAGTGATCAATCCATTAAAGAATACGTCCCCCATTTTTCATTCACCGCAGATCCAAAGAAACCCCTTTAAGAAAAGCCTGCTGATAAGCTCAGCAAAAGACACAGACAGGGTAAGCCAAGGTGTGACTCTGATGGGCTTCTCCATTACCCATGCCACTGATCCCTCATAACACCAACACACTCCAAAATTCCCTCTCCTTCCAGCCCACCACCTTCCCCGCACTTCTTTGGAAACCCTTTGTCTTTGTCTTTAACTTGCTTGAATTAAACATTCCCCAATCCTGCTGGAAAAAGAAAGGCAGGAAGGACTATGAATGTCTGACTAGTTTAGAAAAGCTAGAGTTGATTTAGACAACGTCAGGTGTCTGTGTAAGGCAGAGCTGTTTGTTTACATCCTGCACACCGCTTGTTACCCATCTTAACAGCATCCCATATTACTGCCTCCTACTGGAACAGTCTCAAGACCTCTGCAGTGTACCAACCCTTTGTCTTAAGAGTTGCCACATGCTTTCTCTAACTGTGGTAGACTAAGAATTTAAGATCTTACACTGATCTGTTCGCAGCTTTTGTTCAGTCACCTTGAAAACAGCTGCTGTGTAAGTGTTGCCATCGTTTACTTGCAACTAAAGCACTTTCCTCTCCCTCAGAGTTTTCCTCTTAAAAAAATTAGAATAAATATCTAACATAAAACAGCCCTGGAAAGGTACACATTTTGAAAGATACAGTTTCAGCGAGTGCTGTTAGTTGGTGCATTCAGAAAGACCTACTCTGTCAAAACCATGTTTTGAAATGTGGTTCATGAAGGAACTGTGGAAAGATGTCTTCTGATGAAGACTCTTTGAGCCCACCAGATACCAATGTCTCCACTTTCTGGGCTTGCAGTAACAGTTACCTGTCTTCTCAAAGGAATAAGTTGAGGGCTAAGTTGACTTAGTGAATATTTTTGAGTGGTAATTCATATGAAATGAGTATTTCAATTTTAGAAATAGATAGGAGAGATGACCATACGACCCAAGCAATGTTTTCTAGAAATAAAGTCTTTGATAGTTTCACATCATGAAGTACATGCTAAGGAGGACTCTCAATCTCATTTCAAGTTAATCTAAGGTATATGAGAATCGTTTCCAGAGACGAATCCCAGCTTGAAATAACATCCAGCTCCCCAAGCTTACATCCAATGTCAGGAAATCTGATATAATATAAAGTAGTAAACTACTATTGTTGTTGTTGCACTATAAAATTTTGCATCTGTAAGACTGCTCTGTCATCTTAGTAAACAGAATAACATCCAGAAAAAATTGCAACAATCTAATCCTTTCTTGTTTGTGGTCCCTGAAGTCCACTGCTAACACATGCCTGAAGTTCTTCTAGGCTCTTCCTACCTTCTCATGAGCCAAAAGAGAGTGACTAAATACAGCAGAATGTATATCCAAAAAATAAAATCCTGTAATAGTTTTTAATCCCCTGTTATTCACATTAACTTACCCCTCAGCAGTAAGACAGTATTCAGTTCCCACTGATCTGACCTGCAATCTCTCCCCATTCATGATGGATAGCTCTTCATTGAATAAAAAACCTACTAAAACTGATTTATCCTTTACTGCCTTCTGTTTGGTTAGTTATGGTCCCATTAGGTTTGTTAGAAGAAATACCTCAAGCTGCTTCCAAAATTCAAACACACAAGGCTGTCAAAAGAGACTGTGTTGTCAAACCTGTCAATATATTAGTTACAGCAGTGAGTCTCACCAGCTTTTGCAACAACCAAATCACATAACAGGTCATCAAGATTAGTTCAGACTTCTCATAGGCCTCACTGTATTATCACTAGATGTAGAGCTACAAATCAGTTTGAGCAGTCACTGTATTTTCAAAGCTGTAAGAAAGATAAGCTAGGGTGACTGAGTTCACAAGGCGGAAACAAATAGCCCTTCTGTAGCCCATCAACGTTCCTACATACCCTTGCCTCAGAGCATCCAGCCCAAAGACCGGCATTCTGAGCTGAACCCTCCCTCGTTCAACAACCCGAAGTCTTCTGAATAGTCAGCTTCCAAGCTTCCACCACTGCCACATGCACACGCAGCTCTGCAGTGTAAGAGTTAATTCCCTCGCATCAGCCACAGACTGAAGGATTTCCTGAGGCTGCTCTCTGGAGATCCAGGTTCAATCCTGGGACCAGTGCTTCAGCTACATGCCTGGCTTCCACAGAACAGCCTCTGTTCATGGGTTTCTCCGGCTCCTGACACATGCCAGGGGCAACCAAGGCTATAACAATTTACAGATAACGTTCATGTTTTGTCTCCCATTTTTGCCCCTTGTGAAGAGTCCCTCAGACAGCAACACCACGCTGGGCTGTATGACAAACATCCTTCTTCAACAATGGTGCCCTTTCCTTTCCTCAGCAAAATGCCAGAGGCTTTTAGAAGAGCAAGCACAAAGGAGAAGAGAAGAGGTTCTGGTGATATTGGGTCCCCAGGACCCCACTGTGCTGAGGAAGGAGGTCAATACATGACCTTCTCCCTCCAACACTTGGCTGGAGGCTGGGAGTGTTGGACAAAGTACACTAGAAAGTGTAATATAGCCTGCCTTGGTTTTATACTCTCCCACAGACATCCACTTTTAGGTGCTGTTGGAGATCGGATACTTGCTCTGAGCCAGTATGGCCAATAATAATAATAATAATAATAATAATAATAATAATAATGTTCATCTCATAATTGGCGGCTGCCATCAACTTCTCTCCTCTTTTAGGAAAGCCTGATGCAATTCCTTACCTGAAGCAGCAAGCACAAATGGGAGCACTGCAACTCTCCTTGTCCTGACCTGGGCCATTGAAATGACTGAAATATTGATCCTGGCTTTTCTAGTAAACTGTGACAGGAACATTACAACACCAGCTCTGTAAGAGTCTGAGGCTGAAAACAGACAATGACTTCAGTATTGCAGGAAAATCCAGCAGGTGTTTGAGAACTCTATGAGCATCTTCAGTTCCTATTGGTTCAGTGTGGGGCACTGTACCATTTGTCATGTTGAAGGAAACCCAATGCTCCTGTAAGTGGGCAGGCAGCACTTCCTCATTCCCTTAGCCTCAAAGTAGCAGAGATCTTTGCTCTCCAGCTCTACTATCTCCATTAAATGGCATTTTAAGCTGGGTGGTCTTGTTTCAGCCATTCTCATTAAGCTGTGTAAACACTCAGTCTGGCCAACCGCTGCTTTCATGGCTGTTCCAGCTGGTCACAAAAACTGACGTACAAAAGCAAACCAAGAGAAATTCTTTCCTGTCTGTGCAGGAATTTAAGCTTATGAATAACACACAAATGCATGGAATAACACCCCTCTAAGCCTCCTGTCATAAGCATATATATCTACGTGTGCTGACAAACACATTCTATCACAAACAGCTGAACATTCATGCAAACTTATCATGAAATCACCCATCCACACATTTACTGTCACATTTGCACAAAACTTCACTTCCACATAATATCACAAACCCCAACTCATAAATTTACACAAGCAGTGATAGAGACAGACCCTCAAACACTAATTCTGCCACTTCCCTTCTCTTTTTCCTCAGCCAAACACGCACAGGCACATGCAATTTCCATACACATCCCTAAAGATCCTTCTGAGCTACAGCCACTGTGCAAATTTCAGCCACTCTGTGTATGTCCTGAAATGAACCAAAAGGCAATGCCAAACACCGAGAAAGCAATGAGCATAGCTGTTAAAAAGATATTCAAATACATGTATTCTCTTATAATCATAGTCATTCTTAATTAAATCAGAAAAGACAGAAATCTGCAGAAGAACCAAAGCTAAGTAGGAACCTTGTTAAAACAGTGATGACAACAGACTGGCTTGCAGGAGACTCTTAGGTTGGAAGGAGTCAGTAAGAACATTGCTCAGGATTCAGCTTTAGAGCACATCTCACTTAATACTTTCATTAATCTGACTAGGCACAGGACAGGAATATGCTAAACAAATTTACTGACGTTCAGGTAGGAGGTACTGTTAATACAAAGGAGGACTAGAAAATCGTAAGGATGGGCTGGATCATCTTCAGGACTGGAATAACAGAAATGGCATTCAACGTAATACTGTGCTACTTTTTGACAATGAAATGCCATAGCCACGTCCCTTCTAGATATCTTGTCAGCAGCAATGACAGCTCTCTAGACAAGCCTGGCAGGCTACATTCCCTCCACAGCCACTGTCCCCTAGACACTAAAGTTCTCTCTGGCCATCAGCGAGGATGCCTGCCACTGGAGTATCTCCAGGCTTCCCAACATGCTAAAATTGGCAGTTTCTGTAGCAACTTCACCCCAAAACCTGTAGCTTCATCATGCTTCATAGCTGAAAACATAACTATGCTGAGGAAGAAATAAAGACCAAGCAAGTTTCCCTTTACAAGTTCCACAGAAGTCAAATCAATTTACCACAGCAAAGCTGTGTGCCTTTTCTTCCCCTTATTTTACAGGGGCACAGATAAAAAAGCCTCTGATAGCCATTGTAATCAAAAGCTTATGATCACCCCAAGAAAGGCTTCATTTCTTTTGCCATTCAGACATAATTTGTGCTTTTTCTGCTGGCTCCTTGCTGGTGCCCAGTCTCAGAGAAGAAAATGTTCTTGGTGCTCCTCTGACAAGTGTCAGTCAGCACAAGTCCCTTCCATCTCCCCCTGCACCAAGGGGATGGTACCAGTCTCACCGCCAACAAACCACTGGAGGAATGCAGGTGCCAAAAAGTTGCATTACATTAAGGATGGAGAAGCCCAGGATAGTTTCCTAGTTATGCTGGCTGGCCTCCAATTCCTGAGTTATGCTGGCTGGTCTCCAATTCCTGACAACTCCCAAGTCCATCACTTCACTTCCATGTTGTCCCTTCAGACGAGGATGCTGGAGCCCATGGCCATGGACCAGGCGGTAGGGTGTCAGCCCCAGAGCAGGTGAAATGACGGGGGCCTGCTGGGTGAACTGGAGAGCCTGATAACACACAAGGACAGAAGGACCATGGGAGCTCAGTGCTGCAGGCTGTCTGGCAGGCCTCAGGCTGGGAAACCCATGGAGGCCCACAACATCAGTCCTTCAGGAGCCATGCCAGCCGAACCAGGTACAGCATAGCAAACATAGCATCGAGGGCACTGCGCAGGAAATAGTTATCTTTTTTGCCTATACGCCACTGAACTCTTAAATCCTCCAGTCCCAAGATCAGGCACCATGAGCTACTGTCACCATGTTGCACACCTGTGGGAACTGAAGCAATGGTTCAATAAGTGATCACCTACAGCAAGAAAAAAGCTAAAAAAAAAACAGGCACCTGGACAGAAACAGCCCCTTCTCTCGCTCTGACCACGCACATCAGTGCTTTAGTCAGAAATCTCTCTTCAACAGGTGATTTGTCAAACAGCAGCTCCAATAATTTCTCTGGTGTCTGGCCCGTATTTATTTTTGCCCACATTAGACCTCCTCATCAGCACATCCTTCTTTGTTTCTGAGCACCCTTCCTCTGGCCTGTGTGTCACAGGGGCCTCCTATCATACTTCTGCATGCCATCCACAGGCAAAGGCATTCCTGCTTCTCTAAGCAGCTCCAGACAGTACTCTGCTCATCCTCCATGCAGTCCTGCACCATGCTGGTTCTTGCCAGCATCAGGATTCAAAGGCAGCAGAATGGGAAGAGGCAACCCTGGAACCACAGAGACAGTCCTCATTTCATATCATGACAGAGGGCCTGAGAGAAACTAATTTGAAGAAGAGGGTAGGCAGGAAGGGAAGAAACAGTGGTTCTTCCATTTGATTACATTTCAGAGACAAGGAATTTTTTTTTAATTCCACTCTTTCTCAAATATATAGAAGACCAAAAAAGATAATCTGGAGCTGGAAGCTCTTTGAAAACCAAAGAAACTGCAAAAGAAATTAAAATGAGTTCAGTATTTATACAGTTCAGCTCTAATTAAATTAACAGGCCTGCAGATGCGCTAGGGAGATCAGCAACCTACTGCCTTCCCCTGAACCCTCTTATCCTTTGTTACCACTGCAAAATTTGTAGCTAATTACCGATACAACTGCAGCTTCATTTAAAAAGAAAAAGGAAAATCAGGAGAAAAAAACCCAACCCAACAAATAGAAGTAATAATACCTTGCAAGGAAAAGAAAGTAAAATAAGAGTTCAATGATCCTTCCCAGCATGGGTGTCACCAGGTAAATATTTGAGAACAGCATTCATCTTTACAAACTGCCCCCCCTCAAGTTCCTACTCTCTCTGGGAGCTACTGAAACAGGATCACTGTGCAATCTCTGACAAACCAGGGAATTTCCACAGTTATATTCAGTATCTGCAACCAAATCTCTCTTCCAACCACCCCTCCAAACAGGCAGTTCTATCCCAAGCAGGAGTGACTGATCTGGACAACTCAGTGTTGCAAACCCTCACTCTGCAACACTGCCATCTACTTGAAACTGCAACCCGGAGTTAGGCACTAACCCTCCCACAGATGTACAGAAAGAGTTGAGTGTCAAATAGTAGATCTGCTGCATTTGGACATTATTAGATTCCTCACTGTGGGGAGAAAACCAGGTTCCCGAGTCCTGCCCAGTGAGTGTCCTAAACGCTAAACTGTAGCACCACATTTACATTTGTATGCTTGCTTGCTCTCACTCTACTCCCAAACATCATGAATATTTAATTACTTCAAGCAGAGAAGAAAGTCTTCCGTAATGGGCAGAAAGAGTTATACCTTCCATTGCTAAATCATCTGCTGGCTACAGCAGACTGAGAAATGCTATACAACCAGTGGCTCCCACAGGCAGGACATGTGCTGCAGCCACCAGGATGCCAGACAAAAAGGGAGGCTCCCATTGTTTCCATGTGCAGTCTGGTACTGTACTCCTGACAATCACTATTAGCTTAAGTGCCAAGATTACGGATCCCAGCAGACACAAGCTAGACACTGGTGCTGAGCAGCACTGTCAAGAGAAATAACTCTACACAGAGCTTTAGACACTTCAGGAAACAGAAGACACAGCAGCCTAATGACCTCCAGCATCAGGCAGTAGTGGGGGGAAAAACAAACAAACAAAAACAACAACAAAAGGTCTTAGAAGATCTATTGAGGATTTGAGCACCTGAGAGGCAGTTAGATGGCATCAGGTCACATCATTTCCTTTTGTGGATATAGCTCAAAGTCTTATTTGCTAATGTTTATCACAAAGCTCCCAAATCATTTTATAAGACTACATAGGAACCCCTGGATGTACCTCCAAACAGAGGCATGTATGTAATTGTTTGTACCCAAGATTCTAGACACCCCTTAATGTAAAGCAAGAATACACACAATTTGTGCCAGTGCCCAAGTCCTCCACGTTACAGTGCATTACACCTTCCTGCGTCTCACTTGCTCTCACCCTGGTGTTGAGAGAGAAGTAGTCCCTTGATACAGCATTACAGAGGATTCCCAGAACAGCACTTTGTGTAAGGCTAACCTGCAACAGAGAGTCTCACTCCTTACCCCCAGCTGAAATGAAGCGATATGCTCAAATTCTTACAAACAGTTACAGGCAAAATCAGGAATACAGCTAATATCTTTCAAGCCCTGCTCTGGCCATCAGAGACAATCTCTTCTTGCATCTTCCCTCTCGCCTTTTTCTGACCCAAAATACCTATGTGCATTTTTAGTGCAAAAAAATATCTGGACGACCTACTTGACACAGATGCTGATGTGCCACAAGTAACATCTTAGTTGTGCACAAAATTTCTTAATCCCTACAGTTGTAATTTAAGGAGGTACAAAACTACCTTGCAGGGAGGAGGGAAACAAGAAAGCCTTGCAAATTTTTACTTACGATACCAGTTACCTCAGATCTTTCCCTTCTAACTCCACCTCTATATCTTGCGGCTATTTCCATGGCTCTACATAACACATCCACCACATCAGATCTCAAAATGCCACTTGGATCAAGCCACAGGCCTCTGTGCTGTACAAGAAGGCAGAGAAGGAATTTTCCTATACAATCATCCTCAGAAAAGAATCAAGGTACACAGAGGATACAAAAGAAAAAAAAAAAAAAGACTTCAACCACAAGTAACAAAGAAGAATATTGGGGAAATAAGATTCAGGGACAAGAACAAAGTTCAGCATTTTTCCACTGTCCATGTATGTTAGGAAACAAAAGATAGCCTTTTGATCAGCTCCAAACTAAACTAGCTACTCTCAAATCCCCCCAAAGTATAACTAGCACTTGTTACCAAAGCCTTTCTACACTGTCCATCAGACCTAAAAGGCCCAGAGGACCATGCACTACCCGGAGAAATACCTAACAGCACAACTGTGATAAAAAGAGAGGGAACAAAAAAAAGGAAGGGATCTGAGAGAAAAAGAAATTAGGAAAACCTCTCAAGCATAATTAGAAGAAAGAGGCCAAGGATAGAAAGAGAAGCAGAAAGGGGAGGCGAATTTAAGCACAGAAACTTCTCAAGACAGGGTGGATTTCTGGATCTCACACCCTTTACAACAGTACAGTGGAGGGAGACCGCTTTCTGCCTTGCTCATAAAGGCTCCCAGCCCATCTCTTTGCAGATCTCTCCCTTTTTCCTTGGACTGTTTCTTTTCACCAAAGATCTTGTTTTCCTTCTTGTCATCATTGTGGGCTTTTTCTCCCCTTTCTCCCTCAGAGCAGCTGTCACATTTACTCAGGTCTCATGAACTGCTGTGCTGCGGGTGCGTATGATTAATTATACCGTTAGCCTTCATTAAGTCAGTGGATTGGCACTCCGGCAGAGAGGCAGCGGGACCAGAAGGAGAAGCTATTGAGAGCCAGCAGGATCTATGTCCCGCAGTTTGTGTGTATGTTGGGCACGTGAGGCTTTTGTCCTCAAAAATCGCAATATCTGAGTGGGTTTTGTATTCTTTGACAAACCACAAAACGTCTGTCTCATTGCATGCAAAGCTCAGTTAAAAGAAACCCAGAAACCAAAACAGAAACACAAGGTCCTGGAACATTTTACTACCCCAAATAGCTTGCTGCTGTAGCCTACCCCGTTTTGTGCAGTGGACACATCTAAAGATTAGTGTACTGACAATAGCTTTGGTCCCGTTCCCAGAAGGTGCTGACTGCTTTCCTCCAGGATCACCAACTGTCAAGAAAAGCATACATTAAAATGCTTCTCATCCATACTTCACAGAAAGAACGTTTTTGGTCTTCCGGGTCCCCCTGCCTGGGGAAGTTGGCTTTATGGGAGGCATAAGAGACTCCCATTTTGTTTGCAGCATGGAATTAGCCTCTCCCATGCAAAAGCATGGGACATGTTCTCGGATGCTCAAAGATCAAAGAGAAACTCTGTTTCTATTCAAAAATGCACATGTTCATCTCAGCTGTTTCTACCTGGCCTGATCTTACCCCGTAACTGAGACTCAGTTGTAAACACTTTATACGATATGATAATTACAGCCTAAAATCTCCAGAAGTCTGCTAATAACTCTTTACTCTGCACAATCGGGAGGCATGCAGTTCCTAAAAGTTATGACGTGTCCCTGTTCTCTTTGGAGGGGTTCACTACGGGTGCTGTTGGAGTTTCCCCTAAAAAGCTCTTCAGCTCAAAACACAGAAGTTCATTTTTTTACATGGTGATACTGTGTTTTACTAGTCATTGATGATGCTCTCTGCAAGAGAATTTGAAAATAAGGTAGTTCAACCACTCTAGTTACATCATGTGGTTTAATAAACAGAGAAGCCTAAACCAAACCAATTCTGTCCAAAGCTGTTATTTTAGTTTTGGTCACCACTGGGGAAAAAAAAAACAAAACAAAACCCCCAAAAAACCAAACCCCAAATGATCCATCAGACTTACAGCTCATTCTTTACAGCTTCAAATCTCCAATATTTGCTTTGCCACAAATGTAAATTTTGTTACATTGCAGAAGCAACTAGGAATGCCACAACTCCCACTGCCAGTGCTGCACCAAATCCAGAAGACTCAAGGTAATAGCCAAGGCATGTCTTAAATGACTTCAGACTAGACTCAAGGACCCCAGAATAAGCAGAATCCATTAACCCCATTTCGGCAAGAGGATACCAGATAGCTCTCTAGGGAAGGGGCAAAAGTGACTCCAACATGGGAAGCTTCAACAGATTGTTTGAGAGACAGAGAGATCAGATAAAATTCCAATAGAGCAGATGCTGTAAGAGGATTAAAGCAAGCAGATTAGAAGACTTGAGAATGCAAGGATCATCAGACTCATGATTCCTCTTTAAACATAATCAGGAACAAGTATCCCAACTCCCCCTCCTCACTACCAATACTCCACGTCCTTATTTCCTCTCTCCCTTCTCTTCCCTTTCTCAGTATTTCTCTCTCAATCATTTTATGTTCCCAAGAGGTAATTAATGTCATGTGATAGACCTGCATGAAGCTAAGTAGGGAAAGTTTCTAGAAATGTGGCAGGGTCCTCTTAGGCTAGAAAAAGCAGGAGGGCTATGGAGCTGGACAACGACATGCCAAAAACCTCAGGTCCTGATAGAAGCTGCACTCAGGTGGGTGACAAGCAGGAATGCCAGATGCCAGGGAGAATGCAGGTCCCAAACGGATGAGGCTACTGCCAAGAACAGAAACATAACTGTTTTTCCAAGCATGCTACTGTCCAAAACCCTGCTGTTCCCATGACAGTTTCACCTGCTTGTTACCCTCCCTTCACCTCTCCTTCAAGTCCTTTAGACATGGCTGAAGAGCCCACTAGCATTCACTGAAGAACTCTCATCAAGTTGTACAATACTCTTCTTCACCCCCTACCTTGATCTGTCCAGTTTGGGCTGTACTGTCCTTATATACTGAAAACACTTACGCACAGGATTTTTCCAATAATCTTCTAAGTGGGTTTACAGCTGTAAGTGTAGGGAAAAGATCAATATATACTGAGCACCAGCACTGGGAATCTATGAAATGTATCCACAAAGTATGCATGTTTGGCATTTAACTTATGAATACAAACCCAAAGGCATCCAAAATCACAGCATGAAACATTATGCTATTCATAGCACCAGCCAGACTATGGATAGCACAGAGTTTAAGTGAACAACCGTGCATATCCTACAGGCTGAAATAAACTTAAACATAGTATTTTCCAAACAATTATGAATCAACTCATAACAAAGTTTGTATGTCATTCATGTGCTGTAAAAGCAGCTGAATTAATCAAATAATTTGATGCCCTGCATAACAATCTACCCAATTCCACTCAGAGTAAATGATTCCACCAACAGTTTTACAAGGCCCACAAAAAAAAAAAACCAACAGGATAGAAGTGCTGGCTGTTGAAAGGAACCATAAAGTCAACCTACATTGACTCAGTAAATGGAAATACGCACGTGCACATGGATGGCAAACCACCTCTAGCTAATGCCACAGCTGGCAGACATCCTCCTACATCCTAAGCCATAAGCTCTGGAAGGGGAGGTTTCCATCTTCTGGAGGGCACTTTAGTTTAGACACACCATACTTAGCTCCGGGTATCACCTCTAAGCTTCTCATGACACTTCCTTGTCTTTTCCAAACTGATCTGCAGTTCAGATCATGTATGGTCCTCCTGATAGTGTACCCTCTGGGCCACTGTCTCCCCACCTTCTCTCCTAAAGCCTGCTTTTTGTGCTTTGTGTTTAAAAGCAAACACAAGCAGATCTTTGCATGTTCAGTAGAGGCTATAGTTTAGCTGAAGTCATAAATCACCACCAAACCTTTCTTCTGTGGCTAGAGCACTTAAGTGCCAAACACAAAAAGCAACTTTGCCCAGGATCAGCAGCAATGGCCACTGAAACCCAGAACTGCCTGTAGGATCCATCCCCAGATTTAGTCTCACCAAATTGACACCAAAACCATAAATTATTAGTCCCAGTAAATGAAATCCAAGTATTGGGCTGTGAGGAGGAGGAGGTAAGAAAGGAAAGGGAAACTTTGCCTGACATAAATGATTCTATCAAGAACTTCAATTAAATTGATTGATACAAGTTTGCCAGCAACAGCGAAAAGTGCCACGTACCTTCCCCTGCCTTGTTTAGACTCTAAATAGCAAAGTAAACCAATAATGCAAGGGAAGCTATAAATCTCAGTTGGGCCTGGTGACAGGCACTGTGCAAAGCTATTAGAAAGAAAAGAGATTAACTTTGGTATTCAATCCTTTAGCCTCTCAGTTCCTTCACTTCTCTTCCTGCTCCAAGGTCAGAACCTCAGTTATTTCCCCCCACACATATACTCTTTTCACCCTTACTTTGTAACAGCAATGTTTGTGGTATGGAGTGACAAGCTGCAACACACAAGGACCCTAAAGAAGCAGCACAGGGGAAAGCACAGAGCAGCCACTGTTGCTCCCAGAAAAGCCACTGCCCTAAGGAGCCAGGTGCTTAGGGACTTTCCCAGCTGCCCTTTTCCAGGTTTCTCCACAGCCTGCGTGTGCACAAACCAGAGAAACTAAGGTTGATGTTAGAGAAATGGGTTATTATAAACTTGCTTGACTCTAGAGGTAAAACACACATCAGAAGGTCCCTACCATCAGCAGGTTTGGCCCAGGCCCATCCTTTATAGGAAGGAATTCAACCATTTACCACAATGATTCAAAATATACATATATCACCTCAGCTCTACACATCACCTCTGCTTACTCACTTCTTCACTACAGCTGCTGCTGTTTGGCCTTTCCCCACAGAATGAAGAATAACCAGGTGCTATGGTCTTCCTCGATCAGCCCCAGTGGCCTGCTGGGTTTTCTTTTCAGTCCCAGCAGTGGGGTTGTGTGGCTGTATGCCTGAAAACCCTGGCTGGCTTTCCCCTCCAACACTTCCCACCAGCCCACAGTGAATTTGCTATGACAGGCTGGACACCTGGCTGGGGGCAGGAGAAAACCTGCCCATTACAATTAGACCCCTGTCATGGTTTCGGCTTCAGCCCAACCGGTAACAAAGCGTCACGAAGCCCACTCACTCACCCCCCCAACCCCCACGCCTGGCCACATTGGGATGGGGAGAAAATACAAGGGCAGGCTCATGCATCGAGACAAGGACTGGGAGGGATCACTCCCCACTTATGGTCACAGGCAAAAGACAGGCTCAGCTTGGGGAAGAAACAAAATCCATTTAATTTACTACAAATCAAATCAAAAACAAGGATATTAGGAAGGAAAACCAAACATCAGAACACCTTCTCCCCCACGCCTCCCGCCTTCCCGGCTCAGCTCCATTCCCGGTGCTTTCTACCTCCTCCCCCCGGTGGCGCAGGGGAACAGGGGATGGGGGTTGAGTCAGCTCGCCACACATCGTCTCTGCTGCTCCTTTCCTCAGGGGGAAGATTCCTCTCTCGTTCCCTGCTCCACCGTGGGGTCCCTCCCACGGGAGACAGTCCTTCACCAACTTCTCCAACGTGGGTCCTTTCCGCAGGCTGCAGTTCCTCACAAACTTCCCTGGCGC
>VYZV01043212.1:322197-366184 GCA_013401275.1 Pandion haliaetus | reverse complement strand
CGGCCTGGGCCAGAGGCGGGTCCGACTCTTTGGAGCCAGGGGAGCTTCTAGCAGCTTCTTAAAGGAGCCACCTCTGCAGCCCCCTCCCCCACTACCAAAGAAAACTGCACCACACAAACCCATAACAAGCCCTCTGCCAGACACACTCTTCTCTTCCAACACTCTGAGAAAGAAGAAGAGCCAGCCCCTGCTACTGGTGTGCATGTGCCCCCTCCCCAAGATGACCCAAGTTTCCTCGCTAGCCATCACACTGCCACGCACACCAGCACAACCAGTACAGCACTCTAAGGGCTGGACAAAGCAGCAGTGTTACTCCTACAAATCGGAGACGGACAACAGGGAAGAGTCCTCTGCTCTAACTCCTACAGCAACTGGATGGAGTGGATACAAGTAGCCACTGCAGCCTTGTCCCAACCTCTCATTCTGATGGGAAAAGTATGAAACAGGGAAATAGGGAAACAAAGGAAACAAAGACAGCAGAAAATAAACTAGAAACAGATACAGCAGCAAAAATAGCTAGATGCAGTGAAAGTAAATTCAGGTCTCTTGTGGGGACATGCAATAGTTCCCCCTGACTACCCAAGAAGTTATTCCCTCTAAAGGAAAAATATAAATTAGAGGCATCTTTCCTTTAAGAATGAAATCCATGTTAAAAGCAGAGGCAAGCAGCAGCATTTTACAAGGCAGGAATGCTGCAATGCTCTCAATATAAAACTAAAATAGTCAATGTAAGCAGAATTTCTGAAGATATGTCTTGGCAGGGCAGCTGATGGGGGACAAATGAGAGGAAAGTAACCGAGATCAGCACAGCAAAAGGCCAATTCATTTTGAACTTAGAACTCTGGAAAGTGCTTTGCCAATGCACCCAAACCTGACCCACTCTTTGAGCCTTTGATAATTAAGCTCTCCCCTACACCCCTCAGTCTTGAACTTAACCATCCCTGCTATTAGTGCAGTTCAGGCACCTGAAACCTCAGCATCCCCCAACTGCTGAACTACATAGCAATGTGCAAAACATCAGAAATGCAAGTTTGCTTTTAATGAATTAACATAGCCTGTGAAGCCCAGCATCTCAGAGATGAAGTAGTGCATTAGCTTATCAGCATCTCCACTGATAACCTGCTTTATATTCTCCAGGGAGCTTTTCTTTTTCTGGATGCAGTGGAGGGGGCAAAAGGAAAGAGAAAAAAAAAATAGAAAGAAAAAATAGAAAAAGAACAATGCATTTGACAGGGGAGTATGGTTCCTGAACTCCACTAATGTAGAAGAGAGAACAAGACAGCAATTGGCAAACACAGGAAAACAGCCAGCCACTTTGATGATAAGAACGTTGTCTCCTATGACTTGCTATGATGAAAGGGAAGTATCCCTGAGACCCATCGGAACTCATCTGCTTTTAACCACTGTGGCAGGACCTGTGCTGACAGACTCCCATCTGCTGGTAGATCAGATACCACAGAAGACACATTGAAAAAAAACACAGTCTCCATTATTAGGAGAAAGTTATGTATGTGGGTATATATATGCACATCTCATCTAAGGCTGGCAAGCATGCTAGGGATTCCCCAGGAAATTCTCATCTGCCCCCACTACTATTACTTTGCAGTTGTCAGATGGTGGGCTTATTTACAGTTCAAGGGGAGAACTTCAATGAACAGCTCTAAACTTAGTGAACCATAAACCATCCTCCTGAAGTGGGACCCCCAGGATCTACTCCTGAAATCTAGGCCATAATAATAACTGAACTTTCCTACAGCAATTTTTTGTTGTTCCATTACTCAAAAGGGAATGAAATGGTTGCAACTTTATCAGCCTGTTGCTGAACTATCCTTCCAGAAGCAGTTCTTATCTACAGAGTCTCTCCACCCTCAGTAGTTAAGTCCTTTCGTACCCTGCAGCCTTCATTCACATCAGTCAGGTTAATAAACCCCTTCAGAGTACAGCCCCAAGTCTTGTTTGATAGCTCCCTCTGAGGCATGATGCACATATAAACTCTAAAGATTTTCCACAGGAGACCGTGATGGGAGACAGGCTTGCAGAGAGTGAAGGATTCTTTATTGCCCTGTTAAAGACAGAAATCTGTGGCTGCAATTTATTGAACAGTAAGACATGCAAGAAATAAAATTTGTCCAAACACAACAAACAGCAAACAACCCAATCTGGGCACCTATCAAGGGAAACAGACTTCAGCTCAACTGCTGTCATGCCAGGATGGGAGTTATTACTGCCAATGAAAAGCAACCAAGTCCTAATATTAAAAAAAATCCTACACAGAGGGAACAGGAGAGAGAGAAGGACAGGAGAAGCACATAGGGACAAGTATTCATTTGGCATGGGCAAAGACAGACCTGTAACAGACTGCAAATTACATGGTAATTGGGTATGAGAACAGGATCTGACAAACTCAAACTTTGGACAAAATCCCAACTGGATCCCACGATCTCTGTTATCATTCTGTTTGGTAGTTTTTGCTAAACTGAGGTAGCAGGATTCAGTCTATAGCGCACAGAGGGGTAAAATAGGAACTTGGGTCTGTTCCTGCAGATCTGCTGGTAGATCTGGCTAAGCCAATTCCTCTCCCTGTGCCTCAGTCTCACTGCACAGACAGCAGACACACAGCACATTTTATGAAGCATTTTCTGTCACAGGAAAGTAAGTCTCTTTTTCCTTAGAGAGTTAAGAATTATGACACTTCCAGGTTTTCATATCACATGAGGCACTGTTTGGCCTTTTTATTACCTAGTTTGTGAGCAGCAAAACCAGAATAAATGCAACAGACACGTGGCTTGCCTCCTCTATACAGGAGGACAAATTAAAGAACTCGCATTTATGAAAATTCTCTCTTGATCAAAACGATCAAGCATCATTCCTGTCACTGTGTGGTCGGGTCACCTGGCAACAGGCAGAGAAAGCAGGAGGTGAGCTTTTCCACAAGCAATGGCTCAGCATGGTTGTGCTTCAGGGGAAGCGCTGGAGGGGTCAGGCAGCTGTGAACATGCCTGGTCTCATCCGGGAGGGGGCACTGGTAACACACATTACCCAAATCTTCAGGCTACCAAAGTGACAGAAAACTAATATTAAATTGAAATTTGAATGTATATTGTCTTGATGTTCTGGTGATTTGATGACTTGTAAAATTAAATGCTGCATTCTCCTAAACTAATACAGGTAAGGCCTCTGCACTTTTGTAAAACCAAGGGTATTCCCTACCAAGGGATCTGTAAAAGCATGCATGTCACTACCAGGTGCTGGTGTTTGGCCAGCAGTGAGCAGACAGAGCAGTTTGCTAAACACAGATATTATGGATGCTGCCCACAGAGGCACTCTGAGAAACTCTGTACAGATTCCTCACACAAACACTAGCATGCAGTGATGCAAAGTTTTTCTGTACTATTTCCTGTAGCCAAACCAAACAGCCTGCACAGCACATAGGTCTGAGTACTGAGGCTCCTACAACTGAAACATCAGAAAAAGAAACTTGGCTACAGCAAGTACATTCACTAAGGGACCATGATGAGCTTTCTCCTTGTACAGAGATGTATGTCAATGTGCTTTTCACTGAATAAACTCAGCTTCTGTCTCTTTCTCTGGACACCTCCCTTGTTCCTCATCCCTTACAGCTATGGGCTGTGACAAGCAAAGCAAGCCATCAGGCCCAGTAGACACCTACACGGCAGATTTCCAAGAGATAAAATACCAAATGTGCATGTTTGCAAAAATTTGTATCTTAGAATTTGGGAATACAGACTTTTACCTGCAAGTTGTGGTTAATCTTGGACAGCTTTCTAGGTTGAACTCTGCAGAGGTGCTGCTCCCCTATGTCTCCTTTCTTTCTTTTCTGGAAGCTCCAAGCCCCTCAGGCCAGAATGAGTTTGTTGGTTCCACACTGTGGACTGCAACATTTGTGTTTGGTCTGCATGCAAAACTGGCTCATCCCAGCACTAGAGATGTGGGGGTTTTTCAGATCTTGCACTAGGCTAGTGATGAGTTAGGAGTGATTATCCATGCAGCAACTCACATCTAAGCTACATACACCCAGTATTAGCTCTTCCAAGGGATTGAGACATCTCACCCTAAAGTCCCTGACAAGGTCCCAAAAGCAAGGCTGCTGTAGAAGATAACATTCAGGAGACTCATCAGTTTGCACTGCTCTCAGCAGGTCTCATTTTTCAAACTTGGCCACTGAGGACGTGTTTCATCCTGAGCCTCTAACTAAGACTGAGCAGCCCCACTTGCCAAATCTTGCTCTAACCAGCTGCAAGTTGCTTTCCTCACAGCACAACAGAATGTTGCCCTTGAGAACCAAGTACAACTCCTCGCGTAGCCTGAGCTGCCAACACTCAGGAAATGTGCAGGCATTTAGGAGCTCAAATCTGGATACCCTGGCCAGTCATCACTCGGGTCATTGGTGGGGTTGGCTTCTGATCTCCCTGCTCTGTCAGCCCAAGAGCCAAAAGGGGAGTGAAATGATGCCCTACCTGCTAGCAACCTCAGGTTTGCAATACGGGCGGGCAGTTTTGATTTCATCCATTAGAGGGCAATACTAACATAGGAAAGGAGCATTTAGCGTTTCACACACTAAAATAAACAAGCAAAGGCATTAAAGGCCATGATCTAGCGGCACTGAGCACAGAACAAAGCACTTGGATAGTCCACGTGCTTGTTCCATCAAAATCCTTCCCCAGTCTGGCCCCATTTAGTGGAAGGTTGCCCTGCACTAAATTTTCAGATGTTTGTTTCAGGTAAGAATTTTACCATTCTGGTTAAAACAGAGAAGAGGTGGTCTGTCTTGGTCATAGCAGAAATACAAACAAACCTTTGCTGTTGTTCATTAATAAAGAAACCCTTCCATCCCACCCAACTTTAGTCCGCGTATTTGATAAGGCCCAAAAGATGCTTCTTCATTCTCCCCAGACTAACCTGTTTGATATTGACCATTCCTTACAGACACAGAGATAAAATGTACCAGCATTTAATCGTAAATGTAATGGAACTGCCTCATGCTTGTCAGGACCTGGAATTAACTTTCTATGACCAAAGCTGCCACATACACACATAGTCACCAGACATTTCTAAAGCTTGTGACAGCACTGTCACACATTGTGCTCTAATAGCATCCTTCCACAATGAGTTTCAGAGGTTAACTCCACATATTTTTAAAAAAATACTTTTCCCCCTTATTTGATAAAAAAACCTCTCTGCTTCCATAACCTTTCCACCCCATGACTTCAAAATAATTTACAAACATAAATCAGTGAAGTCTCACAAAGTTTTGCTTTTGTTCCACTCAAGCAAACAGCCTTCTTTCGAGACTGGGAAGTTAAGGCATATGACGTGACAGTGGGTTTCCCCAAGGTCATATCATATATCTGCAATAGAACAAAGATGAGAACTTTTTCTCCAGCTCTAGTCTTGTATTTTAACCATTTACCCATACTGCTATTCATGTTTACTAGCACAAGATACTTTTCTTTCTTCTCTGAAGTCCTCCATTGTCCTCAGATTATGGAGCTGGGAGATGGAAAGAAACTACTTTTCCATTTACAGTGGTCTGCTATTATGTTTATTTGCTTATGAACAAGATATTTCCTAATGTTTTGTTCATTCTATTTATTTTTCCTTTCTCCTAAACTAAAACACCCAGGACTAGCTCTCCAAACTTTTTTTAAAATCAAATCATCTTCTCCATAAGTATTACGCAAGCCAATCCCACCATGACTGATCCTAACATTAAAAAATAGCATATTACACAGAGTTCAGTGCTAGCTGAGAGTAATCTACCAAAATCAGCGTGGAAAGGGCTGTTAAAACCAGAAAGAAACAAAACTTTTGCACCTAGGGAAACATACTAGTGAATTTGCAGATCTTGGCCCAAATTTCTACATAGATGCTTAGGCGCCTAGCTTTCATGGGCCTCTTTGGGACTTCCAACACGTGGTAGCAGTAAGATGCCACATTTCTTCACGGATATGAGCCTTACTTCTTCCTCCCTCTCCCTTGCAGCCAGGCAGGGCCAGTTCCACACAGCACCATCAGAGGTATGAACTCTCTCAGTCTATCTTCTCTATGTAATAGTGATTTTTTAAGCTAGCTATGATCATGTTTATGGTAACAACTTTCTTCTAAGACAGAAAAGAGAAATTAATTTAGACATAGTGTTAGGTATAGTCATACACCTGATAGAACACACAGTCACAACTTAAAGCCTGTTGTACACAGAGTTATTGCACCTCCCAGTCATACAACAGTGACAGCCTATTCACCATTCATTCTCGCATCAAGACTGAAAAAGAACAATTTTGCCACCCGTTGCCATGGTTGATTTTTAAGTTATCATCACAAGAGCACAAAAAAAAAAAAAAAAAGAAGGACCCTAAATGCCTGGGAACAAGGAGGTCTGCATTGTGTCCCATTTCGCACAGCTACCCCAAAACCCTTGCCATGTCATCTCAACTCCTATGTCGTACTTTCAAAATGGGGATAATGACATAACTGCCTTCTCTAGTAGTGACACTCAGACTTTGAAATACTCCAGTTCATTACTGGTGACATAACATTATGCTATCAGAGTGCAGCAAGGACAGGATGTATAGCTGTTAAGAGTCAGAAGAGACCACTAGGCCAGTTAGGCTAAATTCTTTTAAGGTTTGACACAAGATACTTTAAGGCATTACCACTTAAAATGCTGGAAAATTTTCTCACCTGCTAGTACCCCTGAATCCTGCCACCCTATGCCTGTGGCCAACACTTTGCCTCTAGCAGGTAACTAGTGCAGGTATTTAGTGACAGCATTACTTGTTTGAGCACAACAGGTTTGTTTATAACAAAAATAGTTGCTTATTTAAATAAGGTATTTTCCTCCTGCCACATAAAAGATAATCAACCTGTAGCATCAGCACTTTCCCTGTCAGCAAATTAAAGATCCTGTAAGTAAGGCTGTAAGCATGAGATAATTATGTTGTCCTGTGTAAGAGAGGCTGTGAGACAGCAGCAGCCCATGCACTGCTGAAAGAGGACAGGGAGCTGGGCTGGAGCAAGAGGAACAGCTCTGTGTCTCCCCGATCCTCTCCAAGCTGACATGCTTGGTCACTGTCACCACATGAGATGGTGCCCAACTGAGATTATCCTCATTGTCATCCTCCTCCAGCATAAAACTGGTTTTGCCTGAGAAATAGTTCTAAGTTGGAAAAGAGGCTCAGTCTGAGACCTGGAAAACATCATACAGCGTATATGGGGGAGCTCCTATATCACTCATGAAACCAAGCAACTCTTAACGCTAAGCAAGGTGATTGCAGGCAACAAGCAGTCAGGATGCTTCCTGCATGCAGTTCTGCAAATGCATCTTGATTCAAATACAGAGTGCATCAACCAACACAGGGCATAGACACCCTTCTTTCATATGGCATAGATCCCAGAAATGAAGCAGTGCCCACCATCCCAGTGCCGCATCCCCACACAGTTCAGACACTCTGACCCTGCTCTGCAGTCTCGTAGCTTCCCCCTTCCCCCCACCACACACACCCCAACCAGCACACCTCAGATGACGCACCTAGTACTCTCCCCAGCAATCTGACCACTGTGCAGCACTCAACACCCCCCTCCCTACTCCCCTGACCTGGGCCATCAATCACACCTAAGGCAACCCAAGCCAGCCTCCCATCGACCACATCCCACCAGCAAAGGAGACTTCACTCCAGACACCTGCTGCAGCAGGGAAACTTGAGGGCTCTATTACAACAGTGCATTTCTACGAACAACTCACTCATACAGTATGATCATTACTTTTTTTTTTTTTCCCCTCCTTATGGGGCATTTCCTTACAAACCTATAAACATTTCCTGAACAAATACTACCATATTTTTAAACCCAATCAGTTTCCAGTTCTCTTGTCTCCCTAAATGTACTGAGGCTTTTCCTGTACTTAATATATGCACGTTTAATAATTTCCAAACACGTACTAGTTTGAAAACTGCTCCAAACTTCATTGCTTCAAGACAGATCATGCAATTTCCACCCTACATGTGCAAAACCTAATGCAAAGATTGACTTCATCAGACTTGCCTGTCAGAAGTCCACATTCACAAGTTGCCAGGTGGCTGGGGCTTACCAGGGCTACCTAATGCTAACTGTAAATATTAGCTCAAAAATAATGTTCTGAGTTTAAAGTGTAGAATACATCTAAAACCGTGGAGGCATATCATTCTGTCCACTTATTGCAGCTTCCACTCTGAAAAGACAGCACTGAGTTTGCATTAAAGAAACAACTATGTTTACCCCCCCCACACAGATGTAAATAATGTAAGTGCTGGATATATTGCCTTACCCTTTCATGCTAAGATAAAACAGTATGTTGAACTACTACAAAATATAGATCAACAACTGAATGAACCAGGAACAAAGGATAGGTGTCCACAACTAGTGAAATACAGACCTTAAACAAATCTTGTGAAAGGCTCTTTGGGTAGCTTTTGTATTTTAGTATTTTCACTTTAAATTGCCTATAAGGCTGAGAGGGACAAATAGCAGAGTATATTTAAGAAGCATGATTTATCTCCCTTTTAATTTTTAATTTCCCAGTAAAAATGACAGTGTTATCTCTAGAAACTCACTTGCTCAGGGGCATTTTTATAGTCTCCAGCTTTGCACGAATTCTCCCTAGAGATTACAAGGTCCCCTGACTCTCATCTAGCAAACATCTGAATAAACTGCCTATTAGACAATAATGCCCTCCAGCAAGAGGGGAAAACATGGCTCTGTTCTTGTGCCATCTTCTCCTTACACACACACCCCCCAGTCCCCAACACAGTACAGACAAGACTGCAACAGCCGCCTGTTTTGGGGGAAAGTAGTCAGTGCCTGAGACACAGCTTCTGAGGGTTCAGCGAGGCTCAGAGACACAGGGGGAAGCCTGCTTGAATGGGAATTTCACAACTGTTTCCTAATCTTTTAGGCTATCGTTTTTTCTTTCCCTCTGGCTAGCAAGGACAACCCAGACCACTGCAGGGTTAACCATTAGGCTACTGCAACCCACCAAGCACTCTACGAACTGGCAAATTCAAATCCCTCTAAAAGGGACCGGAGATGACACAGCAAGAGACAAATGTCAAACATGCCCCCAAAACACAGAAACCAGCCCTGCATTCCCAGCACTAAATGTTCTCTGGCAAACAAAGCCTCACACACAAGAAGGATCCCTGCTGGCCTCTCATCTGCCAGGGCTTGTGTATCAGCACAGGAACCCAGCAGGAAAGAGTCAGGAGGTCTCTCCCCATCTTTCACCCTCCTGCAAAAAAATATTTCTCCAAAGGACTGAATATATTCAAGAGGAGGGAAAACCGTTGCAAAAGTGAGGACAACAGCAATGAGTTTTTCACAGAGCTGTTGCCCTCAGTAGCTGTGCTTGGGGATTTACTTGCCAGCAATTCCAGCATTTGCATCCCAAACCACACTTACCATCACCATTCCTGAGCAACCTGGTGTTGGATGCATTCCCTCCTTGTGCAGCTATGTACTTTCCTTCACCTTCCTGAAGAGAATTGCTCCCCTGAGAAGCTTCAAACTTCAGAATTTTTTTTCTCTGCCCTACCTTGCTGGAGACCATCCGGAATTTACAGTTCTGGGTCTGAATTCTTCTCTCTAAAGTAACAGCAGTGAGGGTAAAGGAGCAAGACCCGCGAAAATGGGCTCAGAATCTAGCCACTAGCTTTCTGTGCCCTGAATCAGCCAGGGACGCAAATGCGGCATGGAGTCGCTTTGCTCAAGGGTGAGAAAAGAATGTGCTTCATGCAGCAGGAGCATCTCCAGCTGGTAGTCTCCAAAACAAACAGTACTGGAGATGAAAGAACCATGCCCTTTACACTGCTCTTGCAGTTCACGTTTGCTGTAATCTTCCCAACACAGACTTCTACTAGGCTCCACAAAAAGAAAAGCACTTAAGACATTTCAAACTTAACAAAGCAAAATGCATATGCATTACAGTGCAGCAATATGGAATTGAACTAGCAGTGAAACGGACTGACTGCATTGGTTAGAGTTATTTTATAACTGATTTCAATTATTCTGCTATGCAAGGTGGTGAAGGTCACAGAACAATTTAGTGGCAGGGCTGCAGATGGATCCCAGGTGACTGACAACTAACCCCTCCTCCTCCCCTCCAGCCCTGGCCTATCTCTTAACTACCAAACAGCACAGGAGTCCCTTATCAGCCAGTGACAGATGCAAGTGGGTCTCCAGGATGGAAAAAGGAGAAAAAGAGGGTCCCCCAGGTTCTGAGGGGGATGAGAGGTTGCTGGGGACATAATTTTTCACTATCACTATTCTTATTTTTCATTAGATTAAACAGACCAAATATACTTGGCTATCAAGCAGAAAGGCACCAAGGGACCCAAAAAAGACAAATTAATTCCTGATTTATGAACAGAGAATGCAATAACCATAAGGGGAAATCAGCATATTGCTCATGTACTAAATGATCATTTCATAGACAAAACTGGGAATAAATCCAGGAATAAAGAATAAAAGCAGAAGGGCTGTGGTTGTAGTGCTGGGGGTCTAATCCACAAAGGAATATTATGGTGAGCACTATTAATTCAGTCACCTGGAGGAATAACAGTATCACTGCAAAACAAAGAGTATTTAGACTCACTGTATAGCAGGATTAACCCAGACCAAAGGTTTTCACAATCTCAGTATCAACAAGAATTTTGTATGCACATACATATACTTATTTATGACTACATGTGTGTGTAACATTTGTAACTTCCCATAGCATCTCATGCTGCTTTAGTCCTCCACCTTCTCGCATCTCTGCTAGCGAACCAGAATCCTGTTTGCAGCCTTCTATTATTCCATGCGTGACTTCTGTGCACAGAACTACCAGAGGGACCATGCAACACTACACTCAGTGCTATAGCAAACTTATCTCAGATGTAATCTAACTTTGATATAACTGAGTGCCAGCTAAGATGCACAGGGATCTAGGAAAAGCAGTTAGCTCTTACAGCTGAAAGATGGGACGCTGGAGGTTGTGACTGAAAGATGGGATTCTGGAAATTGTGACTGAAGGATGGTATGCTGGAGGTTGTGACTGAAATGAGCAACAGTTCGGGGCTAAGGAAACAGGAACTGCAGCAGTCTGACTTCTGTCAGCCAATGTAAGGCTGTCACACAGTAAGGATACGCAGACTAGAAAGTGTTCATATATGGCCTTTGAAGAAACACTGCTTAATACATAAACCAAACATGCAAAGCTAACTGGAGCATTTGTGCATGCTTAGCACATGGATAAAGTAATAAAGAAACGCATGACAGATGAGTGACAGAAGATTAATAACCAACAAGAAAGCACACGGACACTGCTATACTGTATACAAGGGAAGGTAGTAATATAAGGCAGCACAGAAAAAGTATAAAGTAAAACCCAGCTCATAGACATACAAGCTGGAATCGTAAATGCACAGCTTCACACCAATGTGCGAACAGTGCTGTGCTGGTATATTTATGATTTGCCATAATGACTAATGAAAGAAAGAAGTGACAAAGCCAACCTGGAATCACATCTATAGTTAAAAGCAACTTTGACAGGACAAGATGCCTGGTTCAGAAGAAAGAGAGAGCCCAGTAGCAAAAAAACATGCTGATACATCTCAAATTATATCTGCAACACTTCTGATCAAGGAGCAAACTGGAAGAAACATCAAGAATACGGTGGCAACCCCATCAGCACAGCCATATCTTTCTGGAAAGAATCCTGTAGTACCTATTATTAAAGGAAAGAAATAAGTAAGAAATAACTCTCATACATGAAGCAAAGCTTCTACTTCAGGAAGGCAAAGAAAACTCAGTTTGGGCTATAGAGGAGACAGAGCAAGTGTCAACTAATCATCTATCCCTAAGACACGCAACTATCTCCCACAAATATGCTATCAAATGGCAGATAGGGACAAATCCTAACAGTCATTCCACACCAGGGATACAGGATACGGACATTTTAGCTGTTCCACCTATAGATGTCATACAGAAAGACACACATTTCAGAAAACTTTATCCTGTTTGAAAAATTAAGTAGCATAGAGACTAGAATTTCATCACCATCAACCAAGAAATCTCAATAGGCTCTACAAAGTTGGTGAATGCCAGCTGTACCCTACTTACGTGTGAGGAAACTGAGCAACAGGCTAAGGGACTTGCTTTGAAATCAGAGTGACCCAGTGGCAGAACCAGCAGCTGTGTGTCCAAATACTGTGCTTTAAACACTATGCACAAAATCCTTTCCTGAACCAGAAATAGAAAGCCAGGTAACCTGCTCCTCAATTATAGAATCACAGAAAGGTTTGTGTTGGAAGGGACCTTTAAAGATAACCTAGCCAAACCCCTCTGCCGTGGGCAGGGACATCTTCCACTAGATGAGGTTTCTCAAAGCCCCATTCAACTTGGCCTTGAACACTTCCAGGGATGGTGCATCCACAACTTCTCTGGGCAACCTGTTCCAGTATCTCACCACCCTCATCGTAAAAAATTTCTTCCTTGTATCTAATCTAAATCTAGCATCTTTTAGTTTAAAACTGTTAACCCTGGTCCTGTCACTACAGGCCCTGGTAAAAATTTTCTCTCCATATTTCTTATAAACCCTCTTTTGAGTATTGAAAGGCCACAATAAGGTCTCCTTTTCTCCAAGGTGAAGAACCCCAACTCTCTCAGCCTTTCTTCATAGGAGAGGTGTTCCAGCCCTCTGGCCATTCTCATGGCTCTCCTCTGGACCTGCTCCAACAGATCCATGTCTGCCTTGTAGTGGGGACCCCAGAGCTGAACACAGGACTCCAGGCGTGGTCTCATGACAGCGGAATTGATGAGGAGAATCACCTCCCTCAACCTGCTGGCCACACTTCTCTTTATGCAGCCTGGCATAAGATTGACTTTCTGGGCTGCAGGCCACATTGCTGGCTCATGTCCAATTTTTCATCTATGAATATCCCCAAGTCCTTCTCTGCAGGGCTGCTGTCAGTCCATTCACACCCAAGTCTGTATTGACACTGGGGAGTGCCTTGACCCAGATGCAGGAGCTTGCACTTGGCCTTGTTGAACCTCACGAGGCTCACGTGGGCCCATTCCTCAAGCCTATCAAGGTCCCTCTGGATGGCATTCCTTTCCCTCTAGTGAATCAACTGCACCGTTCAGCTTGGTGTTATCTGCAAAATTGGCTATATCATTAAAAAAGATATTGAACAGTACCAGTCCCAATACAGACCCCTGAGGGACACCACTTGTTACCGATCTCCATTTGGACATTGAGACATTGACTGCAAGTCTTTGGATGTGGTCATCCAGCCAGTTCCTTATCCATTGAATAGTCCATCCATCAAATCCATATTCACTGCTTCAATCACTAAAAACCTTTTTTAAATAAAACAGGAAAAAAGGCAATTAGAAATTCTACAAAACCCTGATTAATATGTCTTATTTGAAAATAATATACAACTGGGAGAGCCCAGCAAACCAGATTGATTTGGGCCACATTTGCAATGATCTCACCTCCTTCTCTTTGTCAGAAAGACATTCAAATTAGATGAATACAAAGCATCAAGGGAAATCCACCTGGGCATCAACTCCACTTCTGCTCTCCTTTCCCTAGGTCCTCTCAATAGCCCTTAATCCCCCACCCAGGCCCCACAACCTGTCCTCAGATCACATCTCCAGCAGCGCTGAATGCAATTACTGTAATTGATGTGCTGCTTTTGTTAAGACCATGGTATCAATAAACAGGAGTAAAACAAGCTGCTAAGGAAGATGCAGGAAATTTATTAGAATGGATGCATGCAGTGGCTGGCATAATAACTGTTGATGGCCAATTCATAAATCACAGCTGGACTCTTTGGGAGACTTGTAACTCCCAGGGGGCTTCCCTCATAAAGCAACAGCAGTATGAGGAAACAAATGAGAGACTGCTGTTAAAGCCAGCGCTAAACCTTTGCTATGCCTGTTGCAGCCTCAAAAGCTAAGAAGGAACCATTAATTCAAGCTACCAGTCTCAGAAGCAGCTAAAAATCCAGCTGGAAATCTCAGGCAACAAGCTCTCTCTCCTTCTTTTCCAGATGAGTGGGAAGTCACACCTCAGACATGCTCTCTGACCTCTCTCAAGGCCTGCAGTTTTAAGAGTCCAGCAACCCAGAAAGCAATCCAGTTCCTATCAAAGGTCACCCAGCACTTCAGAAACACCCAGTCCCTACAACATTACACACCTAGACAGCACAATGAGACTGCCTGCACCCAATGCAGCAACCAAGGGCTGCTGAGGGAGTTACCACAGCACATGGCAGCCCTGCAGGTCCTGGCGTGAATGTGACAGCATGCAGGTTGTGGCAAGACCTGAAAGCACAGCCAGGGAGCTGAGCAACCCAACCACCCAAATGTCATCCTGCTCTCAAGGTGGCAGACCCACCCAGAAGCAGGCCTGCACCATCCTCTGCTAAGCTAACCCTGCAACTTGGCAGGCACAGTCTTTGCAGTAGCTCAGAAGCAGAAATGCTGCACTGTTTCAGCTGCCCCACCTTCTACCTAGGGCAGCCACAACAGTCTTATAACCTGCCTCTGTCCCAGTACCCTCTAAAATGGAAACATGAGGGTGGTGGTGCCCTGGCCCATCCCCTCTGGCTTTCACAAACCCCTAGGATGTGCAAGGTCCCTGACCACAAGATGCTGGTAATCAATTATCCCATGCCTATCACACGGATAAACTGGCAAACCAGGGCATCGGTTTGGGCTACTGCCTGAACCAATCCCTGCAGTCCTTACCTGTTCTACATCCCCTTTCTCCCAGATCCGTACCTCTGGTGTCTGATCCATGTCAGTGCTGATGAGAGGGTAAGGAGGAGGACAGAAAGGGGCTTACAGATGACAAACGTTCCATGTAAATTTTTAATGGCAATAAATGTGTTTTATTTTTATGATAATTTATTAATGTGCTTATATATGTATAGACTGGCCTGAGGCATCATCAGAGGTTGTTACTGCTTGCAGCTGGGGGTGATAAATAGCACCTCCAACGCAACAGACTCAGGAGACTTCTTGTTATGCAAACAGTTTACCCTTTAGGACCAGGACCATGCACTGCAGCCTCACAAGCTGTAACTGCTACACCCTGTCTCAAAGCCTTCTCCTCCCCAGGGTACCACCAGGAATATCTATAGGCTTGTGCTGTAGGTTGAAGGCTATGATGGCCAAATCTCATTTCAGTCTGCATTCACAGGCCAGTCTCCTTCTTAAAGGGGGTCCATCTCACCCACTACCAGGCTGGCTCCATGAGGGCCATGCAAGTATTTCCAACTGTGCAACACTGTTCACCGTATCACAACGTATTGGCTTACCCAGCAAGACATGATGAACTCACTCAGGGCTGCCTGTTTCTCCAGCATGTGTTACAACAACGCTACCATCTGGCACTTAGGCTGCATCTTTCATTTAGGAATCTCAGAATGCTTTTTAGCAGCATCATTATCCTCACTTTCCTTTCTTCACGTAAGGAAATAGTTCACATAAGCCCCAAAAAATGTAAGTCACAAAATGGGAATGGGAAAAATATTCTTCAATTGCTCCACAGCCTGGATCTACTAGATTATTCCCCAATATATCTTACAGCCAAGAAGAATTAACAAGGTGCATACTCTGAAGATCTCACAGCACTTAAACACTATGAGCTTAATCCAGTTTTATAAACCATTATCCATGAAACTGAGGCACAGGGATGGCAACTAACTTGGCTAAGGTCCTACAACCATTTAGTGTCAGAATCATTTAGTTTACAAACACCCCAAGGAAGATCAGCAATACCACTGCTGCCTTTGCAATTACAAACAAAAAATGCTAGTTAATAATAAAAAGCTCAGGAATAGATACTAACTGCTCTAATTCCTGTTCAATAAATAAGCAATGAGACCACACATCTCCCACCACATCCCTTATGCAAGGGCCTTTCATTATTTTGGGGTTTCTAAATAATTTCTGTTAGGAAATCCTAGGTATGCAGGCCACTTTACCAAGAGATTTACACGTTTCTTCAAGGCAAGAGCAACAGGGAACAGTCACAACAGAAATACCACAAAAAGGGCCACAGTAAAGAATGGTGCATATATATTGACAGAGAAAAAAATGTTGATGCCATGGGCTCCCTCCCAGGCAGTTAGTACCTGACATTTGCACCTTAAGCACATGCTGCACACTCCTGACTTAGTGTGCAACTCTGACCTAAAAGCTGAGGCTCCAGACGTAGTGGCTGTAGCTGCTGTGCCTATCACACAGCCCTGAACACGCATTGAGTACTTGGTCAATAATAAATAACTGTAATAGATTTGATTGGGCTTGAAAGTGCTTACTTTTTAAAACCATCCCAATTTAACTTTAACTCTAATCTCTCTGGTTTGTTTTTTTTCTTTCCTCCCATGCTGCTACCTTTGATGTCAAAAGCGAAGGAATAAGGGCTTCCAGTACCACTGCCATCAAGCTAATAGATGTGATAGACTCAGGCTTACCACTGACTAGGTTATTGATTAAAAATTGTCAGAAGATGCTTTGGAAAGGCTGCAAGAGGTTTCAAATATGAAAAAAAAGAAAGTAAAATGTATTTCACTCACAGAAGTGTATTTCAAAAGACTGAAGGTCAATTATCCCAGCAATTTACAGCCAGTCTCAACAATTTGGCTTGATTAGAGAGTATAATACAATAGGGGAGTTCTCCTCGCTCAGTGTCTCAACCCTTACTTCTTTAGCAGCAGGTTTGAACACCAGAAAAAGCAGAAAGTGCAGGGCACCTGTATTGCTGAATAAAGCAGCAACAAGCATTTGTCAGTGGATCTTGGCAAGTACAGACTTAGAGAACATATGCTAACTAGCAAGCATGGCAGGAGGGTTTAAAAGCCTAAAAGACTGGGTTAGCGACAAATCAGCAAACAGGACATGGATGCGTTAATCACCAAGAAGGTCATTTGATTGGTGGGGATTATCAGTTATTGGAGGAAGATGCACAGAGATTTGGCAGTTAGAAAGTGGATTTGTATGGAAAAATTGATAGTTTTGCACAATCTGTTCATCCCTCACCATCTCCCTCTTTCCTTCTGCACTGACCTGCTGGAGCCATGACATTTGCCTTTCCAAGACCCTGCTGCCATAGGCAGAAAGCAGAGCCTTGCTGTTCTTCCACTGCCACCATGCTGTGCCACACACCAAGCCTGACACCATCTTATCCACCAGTATTGGATCTTTTCCAATTCTTCCAACTGATTGTTTTAACTACTCACAAGGCAGGTAGTAACAGTAGGTATCACATCCTGGATGAGTAAAGCAAGGATGCCGAGCTACTGTCACCAGCAGCCAGATACACTGAAAGATTGTGAGCTGGTACATTACTTGTATCCAAGATCACTCTAACTGGGTTGGTACCTTCCTCCTGCCCAAGCAAAGCATTCTCATACACTCATGTCAACCTCAAAAAAAACCAAAACACGTCTATGGTGCAAGTGCTTTGTCTACTGATTACTGCAAAATGCACACACATAATGCCTTCCCAACCAATAGGATTATAAACCCATTAGGCATGCCTCTACCTGCCCATGTGCTAATGGGGGCAATGAGTATTTTCTGTTCGTTCTTTCCTTTCATAGGTTACCAGCTGCTCAGTTCCTCTCTCCTCAGAGCAAACAAGAACTACAAAATCTTTCTGACCCAGAGCACACTGATGTTCCATTTCAAATTGTTTTAAGCTTCCATTCCCCCAAATGCACAAAGCTGTCTTCTTCTCATGGGGGAGCAGAAGGGGTTAAAAGCCCACCCTTACTCTCCTTGATGGAGGCCATCCAGCCATGACCCTGGCTGAGTGGCAGACACATAGGAAGTGGATTATCAATAACTCTTTTTTCTACCTTTTTTCACCCTCTCTCTATATAATGCCAATGAGCTGGAAAATGAAAGGAATAATGCAGGTTTAAGAGGCCAATAATTAGGTCACAGCTGATCTCAGCTCGAATCAGCTGACAGCTGGTGCCTATCCTGCCCTAGCAAGCAGGGGGGCTTTCAGAACTCAGAGGTTTAGGCCAGCCTCCCCTTCTCTCTCCCCTCTACCTCTTTGTTCCCAGACTCCCGAAAAGCAAAAATTGACAACCGTAATGCGAATCTACTAGGTTTCCATCCACAGGAGTTTACAGGGAGAAATGACTTTGCTTGCTTTTGTTCTAAATTACCTTAAATCCTCTTTCCTGCTGCCTCACCACCACTGTCAGACCAACACCACAGCCACGTTACTGCTCCTGTGCTGTCCCCTTCCTCCCCCAACTCCATCCTGCCCACTTCCGAACATAATCTCAATGTTTGCTTGTTTTAGCTTCCGTAATCCTGTTGTTTTGCAAATCTCACCATAATCCTGCTTTTGTCTGTCAATACAATTTGTTTGCTGTGGGGAGAAAGGGAGATGAAACGTTGCTGGGAATGGAGAAAGCCTTTGCTGCTGGTTTTCAAGGCTGTACCCATTTTATAACACATCCTGGGAGATTTGGCACTGCTGGCCACTCAGCATCTCGGGGCGGGTCACGGCCTCCAAGACAAAGAGTTTGCTGGGTCAAACCAATGGCTGTTGCAGAATTAATAGCACAGGAGCAAGGATGTGTTGTTACACGTGCCTGCACACAGTAGAGGGAGAGTATGCAAGAAAAGCAAAGCGAAGGAAGAAGAGAAGCTCCACTCTCCCTTGACTGTCATTTTTACCTGCACAAAGCAGGGGTAGAAGCCGAGGAGTGGGGCGCTGCTGTAGGCAGTGACACACAAGGGAGGAAAGACCAAAGCCTGTATCACTTGCACACTAACACAGCGGTGATGGGCAGACAAACAAACTGGTAATTGATTGGTAGGAGCTGTGGCAATTTTGTGTGTTTGCATGAATAAAGAATCAGCTTAATCAGACTAATTCCTTCCAGTCAAAACACAACATGGGCTCCAGAACTCACAGCAAAATTCTGCTGCACCAGCCAAGTTTCACACCAGAACAAAGGGGCTACGAATTCCACCCAATTTGGCTGCAAAACCGAGAGGCAGGCCAAGTGCCCAGAAAACACTTCTGAATTCAGACAACCACCCGCAGAAAAAGCACAACAAATTGTGAAACTAGGCGATGATCATATGATTTGGCGTTTGTCTGCAAACATTTCAAAGAGAGATACAATACCTGAGCAGGCTGCTCCTCAGGTCTGCTGAAGCGGATAGGAAAAGAGGGGGCTGCATGCCATTCCAGGAGTGAAAGAAAACCAAAAGCAATCCTTTCAAGAGATTAAGAAAAGTATCATTAACACCTCTTTCCTCATGTCAGCTCCCTACCTCAGGTCTCCTACTAGGAAAGGAGGTATTAAAACGTTGCATTCAGAATATCCCTCCCCCAGGGGGAAGCCTGGCTCAAGCTCTTTGCGGAGAAAAAGGAGCTAAGCTTAAGACCTAAGCACTTGGGATGCTCAAAGCATGTTCAGATCAAGTTACAGATGCTGTTCACCCTGCACTTCCCATTCCAAGCCTTGCTCTGTAAGATGTTTTTGTCCATTTTTCCCAAAATACATCACCTGAAAAAGCACATTCTGGGAAGCATTGCTCAAGTTAGTAGTTTTCACTACCATTTATGTAACATATGGATTTCAGCCTGTAAGGTTTGTTTGGAACATTAAGGGTTAAGTCAATTAACTACGGAGTTCAGCTTATTGGAGACTTTAAGGCAAAACAAATACTCAGAACCCATAAATCAAATAAACCATCAAAGGCCAGCAAGCATTACTAAAAAACTTCTGCATCCTTAAGGCAACATGGAGGTGATTCCCAGACTAAAGGTTGCTAATGCAGAAAGATTCTAGGAAAGGCAGCAAAGACTCTAGGAAAGGTATTTTATGAATATGTTTATAAACTTACATGAGCACAGTACAGGAAGTTATTCGAGCTATGGGAATTTACAGCTGAAACCAATGCTGCATAACCAGGGCTTTCACAAAGGGGCTGGGGCTTTGAGGAAGAAATCGTGTGCAGAGGTTGAGACACCAGCTGGGACACTATACTGCAGGAGTGGCCCCTTCCCACACTAGTTTCAAGTAGATCAGGAACCTGTTATCCACCAGTTTATTCCAGAATATGTTGAGGTTTAGCTTCCTCTAAGTGGGAGACCCCTTCCTCTCCCTTGCCCCTGGTGTTTCCCTCCAGCTACAGATTAATGTATTCACTCGTATTCCTCTGATAACCTTGGTCACCAAGGCTTCCAGAGATAACACAGCTTTTATCAGCAACTTTATCCCATTTTCATCCACCTGTCCTCACCTACTCAGGGCTGAACTGCCGGCATTTATCATCTCACAGCAGTGTATCACACCCCATTTAATTTCTGAGCAGTCATCATCTAAAGATATGCAGCTTGATGTTGTATGTCTTGAATCAAATGGAGTATTTCCAGACAAGTTGCCATATTTTGCATGCACTTACTTCAAAATCTGGTATAGATTCTCCCACCTCCTGTGGCAGGTCAGCCAGTACTATTATGCCCATTGCAGAGATGAGGAACCTTAGTCACAGGGCAGGGAAGCATCTCTTCCTCTAGCAGTGGCAGAGCTGGTAACCAGGTGATAAGGAACTAGATGATCCTGGCTAGTGGTTTCTATTGCCACCTACAAAATTCCCTCTATACACGCTTGGAGCTTTCAATTTTAAACACCGTCACTTAGAAGGAACTTTTTCCCCAAAGGTAATGTGCTTGAATGACAAGAAATACCACTCTGTCTGCACCCCAGGAAATGAATCACCAATGCCCTGCAGGATACCACTCCATGCAGCCAGGACAGCCTTGCCATCTCTTCTAGACAGTTGTGCGTGCAGAGGCAGCAATGCCGTGAAAAACCACTTGCTGAAGCCAGGGCTCCCTGTACTGGAGGGCACGTAAATTATACTGCAAGATACGGGGACTGACTAGCTTGTATTTAAAAAGGAGTGGCTCTTAGTCTAATGTTTATTCAATATTTAGGTTCTTCGTATGGGCTTACTGAAAGGCATCCTATCCACAGAAGATCTGTAAACCTGCAGAGCCAGCCTCCTCCCCCCTCACACTTTACAGCCTCATTCCCACCACCTGGGATTCCAAGACAAGAAATCTGGCCACTTCTGAAGTTTGAGGAAGCTCAGCTTCTCTCCTCCACTTCCTCCCCCACAACACAGGCACATCTCCCTTACATTTTCCCATAGCAGGAGTTTGGATGTTTCAGAGGTTCAGGCATAATTTCCCCCCATGGTCAGAAGCAAAGTCAAAGTAAAGCCAGTAAAGACAGTGAGTGTTTTGAGGAACTTGCCATTCCCTCCCTTCCACCCACAAACATGTTAGTAAAGGAAGGAAGGTGACGAAGTTTGAATGCAGAATCATCCTGCGGGCACTCGATAAGGTGACACTGACTCTTTAGCCCTTAGAGCCCAGGCATACACTCTGAACTCTAGAAGCTGTGAATAGTACGTTCTGCTCAGTCTAACACAGACGCTGAGGAAAAAAGGACAATTTGTACTTCTGTAGCTCCTTCTATTCTGGTGGATTCTGAGGCATTTTGAAATTGATATAAAGCTTTGATATGACTGAATACAACCTTTTCCACCTGCTGTGAGACACAGGAGCCACTCAGCTACAGTATGTATGAGCTCAGAGCACAGCAGAGAAGGGTTCTGCATAGACTGGAGAATGAGGACAGAGAAGCACTGAGACAGGGAGGTACTAATGGTGCAGTTTTGGCCAGGACAGAAAAACAAATAATTTCCATTAAAGAAGTGGTGATGTTTAAGTCAAAGAGCTCAGTTTTACATCCAGGCTGAAAGCAAGTATCTGAAGACTTCCTGCCTCCAGTACCTTATTGGATGTTGTATGTAGAAACTGGTTTTGCCTTGGCTTTTGACAGATGCGTATTTCAAGATTCAGTAACAGCAAAGCCCTTGATTCTGGAATGTCAAAATTTATGATCAGAACAGGATATGGCCTTAGATTACACAAAATCCAAGAGATGCATCAGGATTTATTTTAAAAATCCACGTACCAAAGTTTACTTGTGTCACTTTCACAACTGCTGACACCTTTGACTAAAACAGTCTCTACTGTATCAGTGCAGCTCATGACTTTTTGGTTCAGAAGACATGATGCTGAAACCCTGTAAACGCATCAGCAGAAGCTACTTCAGGTTCACTGCTGCATTAGACTGGATATAATTTGCTCTGTAATCCACTTAACTGGGACATGCTTCCCCAAGGAAGAAGGAAGCATGTTTACCTACCAGATTCCACAAGGAACTTATTTAAGCCAGCAATACTTAATGGCAATAACTACTGTTTAACAGAGACATTAATTCTGCTCAGTGGGGACAAAATGCTTCTATTTAGGAAATTTTACTATGACCTGCCAAAGCATAATGTTAACTCAAGACTTCAGCAGACTTATATTAGTTAAGAGTCTTTCTAATTGGGACAAACAGGTGCTCCAGTTGCAACATTCAAGCCCTCAGTTGTGCTAGGACTATACGACTTGCATCAAAGTAGACAAGGATTTTGGGTGGCCCACAGCTGCCAAGCAGCTCTCAGAAATGAACTCTAATAATCTTTATCCCATTAGCCCCCATTCTACTTCCCTGAAATCAGTGGCAGCTCTGACATTTGCTCCAACAGGAAAAAGCTACGCTTTTACTGTCCTGTATTTAACTCCTGCTCCCTTTTGAGACAGAAGAGGTGCTGAGATGGTTTTACTAAGTGTATGTTACAATAACAATGTCATCAACATTGCTGGCAATCTTCTCTTTCTGCACAGCTGTGAAGCTGAGCATTTACCCTAAATTCTCTATCATGCCATTTATGTTGGGGCACCTCTGACCCAACTGGGAGACTGCCAGTGGAAACAGCAATGATGATCTGGACTGTGATACCCTATCCTTATCTTACAAATCCCAAGGGGAGCAAAGAGAAAATACAAGTGTAATTAGGAGACCCTTAATATACCTGAGAAAGTAGGTTTGGGTGTGGGGGGGACATTAACAAGCCAGTACACAGCTAGCTCTGATCCAAATACAGTGTTCCACTGTTTGCTTTTCCACTGTTCTTTTCTGCACTAATTCACAACCACTGTAACATCAAGACAAGCTTCCATATGCTTCATTTACTGAGCGTAATTAATTTCAGCCTCTCCCCACACACACACGTTCATTTTATCTGACAAGCAAGTCATGAAAAAAAGTCCATTCTCACAAAAAGAATGCAGGGCAGCTATCAGAGGTTGCCTTTCTGCCTAGCAAAGAAAATGTAATTGGTGCATCTGCTGGGCGACAGATGCCTTTCTCACCCTCTGCTCCTCACCTTGCACCCATTGCCCCAGCTCAGGTCTCTTGCTTCTCCCAGGCCTCCCCCTACACCAGAGAATGTTTTTTAACAAAACACTTTCTTCCAGATAAAGAAGAAGTAACTGGCTAGAGGAATGTCTGGGCACCTATCCCCCTGTCCAAATAATGAATCCATTAATGACCATGAGGTGAGGAATAAATGCATTAAGAGGCTTAGCGAGTCACTCAGAGAAGCACAGACTTGACCCTCCTGCTCCCCCTTGCTCAGTAACAGTTTTACCCACAGCAGCAGTGCCAGGAAATAAAAAATAAAAAAAAAGGAAGAGGAAAGAAAATACCAGGCAATTGATCCCACTTTAAAATACTTCCTTTTATTAGAAAGAAGAATATTTTTTTCTCTGAAAACCACTTTTTGCTCACTTGCTCTCATGCCTTCTGCCAACTACTGCTCTCTTACCATTCTAGGTCTGTATTATATATGGTCTGTTCTCTAAGTCAGTATTCTTTTATGAAATTTGGTAACGCTATTTTTAATTCTCCAGTATGTCTCAGAATCAGGGTGGAAGAAAGAAGTAACCATAATTCAGAACACCAGTGATGGCAACAGAAGATCACAGAACTAAGTCAGCAGCTGAAATCCAGTCAATGCTACTACAGAGCTGAAGTCTCCATTACCTGATTAAAGCTAAACTTCACAAAAAGCCAAAGTGGAAGTTGTTTCTTGTCAAATTTGTATGATATACAAGTCGACAAACAATGAGAGATTTTTAAAACTGTTAACACAGTTTTCACTATACCATCAAGCAGTGCTGCTCTATATAGAATCACACAGGTAGAAAATAAAGATCTGAAAAGTCCCAAGACAACACCGTGATTCCTTTATTGTCAGCAGATGAGACACATAACTAAAAAATAATAGATACTTTAACTTGCAATTCTCATGGAGAACAAAGAAACAGACTTGATGACATGTACTTTCTGCTGCCATTCCCAATGAGTGACGAAACGGACATGCACATGAAGGGTCGTGAGTCCAAAAAAACAGGAACCAAATCTATTTCCCGTCTCCTATCAGGCACTAGTTTGCACAGGTCCCTTTCTGTTGGAGGAAGAGGTGGTGCTGCTTGGGTAGTTTTTTAGACACATTATTTTCCACTTGCTTGACCTTTATATACCAGTGAATCTATGCCTTTTTCACTCTTTGATGATCTTTTGCAGTCTCACTGCCATCTTGCGAGAGGAAAGCCTTATCTCCCCTCCATGAGCCATGTCCAGATTTCTTCTCACACTAAACAATGCGCCTAGTTGTAACAGTAAACAGCTATGTCTATCCCAATCTAACTAGTCTTATTAAGACATCTGAAAAACAATTAATACAGCTGAAAGTCCTACCTTTCACTGAACAGATAAGGAAACTAAGCACCAAGTGCCTTCAACCAAATTTTCCCATGTAATGCTTACTTTAGATGCTTTGTTTTAGAATTGGCCAATGTAAGACAGCTACCCAATTTTCACAGCACTCTCAATGTACAGAAAAGAATTAAAGTCATGCAGGAACCAAAGATCAAGCCCAAACTAAATACCCAAAGTCACTATTTCTGGTCTGAGGTCTGACAGCAAGTCTGTGGAGAAACTAGGAACAAAGTTCAAGAGTGCTGAAGTCCTCACTAATGACTTAATCTACCAAGACCATCCATTTTCTTGAGACACCTACCATTTCCTGCCCTCCACCCAACGTTTTGAATTAACACAGCAATGTCTATGGGATTTAACCTGTAGAAATAACATTGTAGGTGTGAACTTATTCTCCAATTCATATTTGACCATTTTATGAAGAAGCAGAATTCATCAGTCAACAGTTTAAGATACGATAATCCACCTTCTCACAAGCACAGCAGCAGGGAAGTGGGAATCAACATAAGTAACTGTTCATCCAAAAAAGAAGCACAGAAGTTAAATATGTCCAGCTGAGCCACGCGCATAGAAATACAAAGCCAGTTGGATAGCAGATGATAGTCAAGAGAAAATTTATGGCCCTTTTCTGGGGGCCGTCACACAGAATAGCTGACCCATGTGCATTCATCTGCCCTTTTTCTGCTACAAGATGCATGAGATGAAAATGCTTTTAGCTGACCAGTCTTTTAGCTCCACAGTCCAGTTCTAACGAAAATGTACTTCTTGTCTGTAGAGCAAATGGTGATAATGCAAGGACTAAAGGCAGAAGCTGACTTAAGATGGAACTCCCTGACGCTTCCTAGAAAATAGCCATCAAGAAAAGGCTGAACCGTGATGACACAAAATTGCCACACTTTTCCCACTTAGTCCAATCAGAGCATCAGTTGCTGACTCTCATAACTGGATCTTATCATTATTATCATTAAGTTTCTACAGAACCTACTGTACTGTAGTAGCAGCCCATGCTGGTAAGAGATCTTAAGCAGCTAGTGTGGATTTATCCCAGGTATGCGGGATCAAAAGGGCATCTTTGGGAGAGAGGAAAATGGCTACTGAATAAATGGGACAACAACAGATTTGCCCTGATAGCCATTGCAAGTGCTCTTGAAAATTCCCTTGTTTCTTGTCTCTTGGAAAGGAGCCGATGCTCCCTTTCATTCCCAGTTTCTCCACCTTTTCTCTGCCCTCCCACCATACCTCAGCTTCACCTTTTCTGCCCATTCTTTATTTTCTCTGTCTGTCCCTCTCCCTCCCATCCTCTCTCATAAAGAAATTGCCCTTGTTTTTCTCCTTTATTTACTTTCCAGCAAGCAAACGGCAGCAGTGGTGCCTGCTTTGCAGGGTGCGACTCTGCTCCCTCACTTCATTTTCCTCCAAGCTCAGGCTCAGCAGTTCCGCCTCAGTGCTGCTCTCCAGAGACTCCCACAGAAAGGAGCAGCTTCGACACTTGCCTCTCAAACCACAGTAGGTTAAGGGAGAGCACGGGAGGGAGGTGAGCGGCCACTGGAAGGGGAGAAAAATCTCATACCCGCTGCAGTTGGCCATTTTGAAGGTCATAGCAGAGAAGCCCTCCCCGCTGCCTGCCAACTTGGAGCTGTCACTGGTGTCACATAGCGAAAGTCTCTGAGTGAGGGACCGATGTTCCCTGCAAGCCACTACTTCCTTAAAATAGGACCAAGAGAATGAGTAAGCTCAGCAAGAAGAAAAAAAATAAGGTGAGAGGAACAGCCAGGCTCTCAGCCAGCACTGTGCTGACAGTGAGAACGAGACACGGGAACAGCAGACCAACTACGCGCTAAATTTCTCTCTTAAGCACTTCATGTCGCTAAAGAAGCAACGTGGTAAAAAGAGAGGACTCTTGTCAGCTCAGGTCTTTGCGCTCCCAGAGCCTTTATCCCATTATGGAGATAAAAACTGAGTACTCTGATTAGAGAGATGCTCACACCGTACAGCTGATACACAGCTGGCTGTGTCCATGGTGGCAGTGCATACTCAGCCACCTTTCCTACTTTTGGCATCACAAAGGCACGCAGCTACAAGCCAGGCATCGCACAAACAACATATAAAGACAGTCCTTGTTCCAAAGAACATGTAACCAAAATATAAAGCAGGATGCTGCAGAAATACACACAGAGAGGACAGTGCATACCAGCATGATGCATTTTCTGTACAGTGGCTTGTTTTCCCTTCATTAATTCATCCTCGTTATGAACAGTAATCAACTGGAATAACAATAAAACTCACTGGCAATGTGATTATCTCCTCTACTCACAGATTTACTCTTAAGATGATCCTCCCTTGCAAATGGCTTACACAGCTTCTCCATGTAGGTACAATACCTACTGCTGTCAGGTATATCCCTACTCGCTCAGGCAATTTCTGATGCCAATTTGTTGTGTTCTGTCGACTTCACTGACGACTGCTGGTGCTCAATATATCACTGGGGTGGGAGGGGATGTGCAGGGAACAGTGCCAAACATGTCTTAAGCTGAAGGCCAAAACCACAACATGCCCAAATGCAATCAGTAACTACTACTGGAAACAGTGCCCAAAGTGACCCATCCAAAGCTCCAAGGCAATAGTAGAACCAGTGGTAGGACACATGAGCTCAGTCTCAGCTGCACCTTTACCGTCCATGCTGTCTCCAACGCAATGTAACAGGCTCTACATCCCACTGAAACCTTCACATCTCATCACTTTGTCAACTTCAGAAGAATGTTTTGGAGTTCACACCTTGTGAGCTCCTCTATAATCCAAACCTCAGTGATTTCTCACACATGGCTGAGCAAGTCCAGAATTATTAACTCCCAAAACTATCACTGTTTTCAAGCAAATTTCTGGCATGAAGTAACTCAAACCATTCTCCTGAATCATCATCTCTTCTCAGAGGTTCTCTATCCAGCTGCTGACCAAAAATGCATTGCTCCTCAGCACAAAGACCTGAAAAGAACCCAACAGCAAACCATGTACTGGCTAAGCTCATACCCAGCACCAGTTTTAACTAGTTGAGCTGCTCCCCTGGCAAAACTTTGTCCTCAAATGCAGCACTGGAGTCACTTTATCCTAAGGAAGTTAACACAAGGGACAGATGAGAATGTAAGAAAAGGGGAAAGAAAAAAATGAACAGGGGGCAGCCAGAGCTTGCAAGTTATCATGGACAAAGGACAATCTCAAACAAGGACTAATTCAACCGTGTCGAACACTTTTTCTTCTAATCAGACAAGAACACCCTCACTGGCTGGGGAGAAGGCACAGAGCCAAAAGCAGCTCAGCAATAGCAGAAGGTTAAGACGCCAAAGCAGTTAAAACAGCTGCATCTTTGGCCAAGTTCATCACATATTACAGAAAGAAAGGTGGCCTTCACAGAACTACAGATCCTCTCTCCATCACTTTGAAACAGTGAATTCCCGTCACACTTATCACAAACTTGTCAAAAACTAAACTCCAAAATGCAAGTCTTGAGTACTTCACCTATGTCCTTTCACACTGGTTGGATAAAATCCCAAAACTAGCAAACTCAGAGAAATTTTTATTATTGAGGTCAGTAGACCTAAGATTTTACTCTTAGCATCTTTAGAAGTTTCTTACTATCCTGTCTATTATCACCTCCCTAAACTCCATGCAAGTTATTCCACCTCCTTTTGTTGTTACCTGTCTATAACTGACATAAACTATTTCTTTCTCCTTGTACTGTTGCATAGCACTGACAAGCACCAGCAGAGCTCTGTGGGCACCTCAGACTAGAGCAGAAAGGGAATGCTTAGGGTAGTGTCGCACCGCCAGAAACACATGTACCACTGAACTCAAAACATCAGGAGGAAGTATAAAGACTGACATATGTTGACAGAGACGCAAATAATTGGATTTGCAGAACCTGTACCTGGCCCGTGGCAGATGCTAAATGAATCTTCATCAAGAATTAACCAACATCTCCTGGAAATTAAAAACAAAAGTATGGGGGAAACATGTAATTTATCACACTTTTGGGCCTGTACCCTGTCAGGCTAGGCACCAGTCAGAGAGGAACAAAAAGATGGTCTTTTCTCCAGACAGCTTAGACTCTCAGTAATGTTTTGGGTACATCTGGTCTGTTTCTGATAATAGGCACAAAAAGACTGATCAATCTCCCTGCGACCCACAGAGAGTGGTAACAGGAACCAACCTAAGTCGTCTTACCACTACAGAGAAAATGGGAATTCAAAGGAGTTGAGCAGGTCCTGCCCAAGGGCACAAGGGAAAGGATGAAGAGACAGGAACGAGCCCTGCAAAGACAGCCTGCTGCTCTCACGGCTGCCAGACACACCGGAGCAGATGCTGAGGAGCACAAAACTGCCAGCAAGGGCCACCCTGTTGTGGCAGTAGCTCACTTCGTCTCCCCACATGCACTGAGTTCAGCCCCAGCAGTGGCTAGCCTGGCTTTCCCAGGCACCGCAAGGGGACACAGAGCTGCTGTGCTGCCTCCCAGCACCCCCTGCCCAGGGACCTCTCACTCTGGCTACTACACTCAGTCCTACTCTTATGTCCACAAACATGGGAGCCCTACAGGACACAGGCAGCCCTCCATACAGTCACGAGTTTTGCACTCGTGCAATACAATCATTAAGTATGTGTCAATTAGATAATGTGATGTCAAAAGCGAGAGTTCAGAGATGAGAGACGTGAAGCATGAATAGGCTGAAGGGACTGATATATAGAAACATTAATCATGAGGTGTTTTTATTGCTTCTTACTTAAATTTATCTTGAAAATGGGATTACATAAACCAATAGCAATATTTTTTCAGGGTACAACTCTGACTTTTGTGTCTGAAATTACAGACCCAAGTTTTCAGAATTGTCCCTGCAGATTTATTACAGCTCTGTGTGCAAAAGACAGTTGAATAGCTTAGAAGTGACTTGTGCTGGCAATTACCATGACTATTAGGACGAACTACTTGCCCACTCTGTACACGAAAATCTGAATATTCAGATATCTGAAAATCTCAAAATATTCAGTCATTTTATTCCAAGACAACATCGCCAACCAATTATTTTCAAGTACAGTTTTCATTAGAAGTGCTGAAAGGAATAAAATGTTAGAATATGCAATTTTGTGTTGTAAACTCAGCCTCCTTTGAATCTACCTCTCCATATTGTGTTGAGCAAAATGCAGTTTTTCCTTTTTTTTCCCATGCGGTTTCAGATTTGTGTCAGTTTAAAGAAACAAAACAGATTTCATTGGTCAGGAGGGCAAATGGTTACCCCTTATTCTCCAAATTTCATCACAAACTGTTTTTTTTTTTAATAGCAAAGTTTCTGTAGAAATTGATCATGGTGGGAAAGGGAGCTCTTTTGCTTTTCAAATTCATCATTGGTTTGAAGGAGCAGCAAAGATAATAGCGTTTGTGTCAAGCAATGATTCAAACTTTCTGAGCCAAATCTTCATCTGTATGTGCTCGATGAAATGAACAACACAGATTTACCCAGCAGAGTCTTTGGTCCACAGGTTTGATTATCAATAGCAGTTAATCCTGTATTGCCATACACTAAACTACAGATAAAAGAGCTGGTCTATTGTTAATCCAAGATCCTACAGAGATACGAAGCACTGACACTGCATGGTTGCTTAAAATCAAGCCATTCAACTGCATCTGGCGCATTTACTCTTTCACACTCAACACTTCATGTGACACTAAATGGATCTATGAAACAAGGGCCTGCTCGATCGCTCCTCACACCTCACTGAGCTGAGAAGTAAAACCACAGACATGGCCAGAGTTGTGCTGGTGTAAATGCAACTCTTGAGGAGAGCAGGGCCTCGCGGCTCTCCCCTCTTTCTCCTTACAGCATGTTAAATTGATCCAGGAAACAGTTCATCTGAAAAAAATACCGACCGACAATTTGTTTTAAACAAACAGTTGCTGGCAGATCCCCCATCTCCAGCGGCATGCAAGTGTCTCGAAACACAAAAGGCAGGGAAACTGAAATTGAAAATTGATCTCGCTGCGGCCACATAGACTGGAAGAGTGATTTCCTAGCTGTGATTTTAAATAACTCTTTCTTCTCTCTCCCCTCCCTCCTCCCCATACACATTCACATTTCTTCCCCCATATTCTCCATCTTTTGTCGAACAGGAACAAAGATTTCCACCACCTCTCTCTCCTTCCCCAGCCTTCTCATCAATATTCTATTACCAAACAGGGCTTTAGCTCCTTTTTTTTCTTTAAATCAATAAGAAGCAAAGCAATGAGAGGGAAAAATTAAAATCCCCAGCAGATAAAAAAAAGGGTCTTTAAAAAAGCTAATCACTGCTAAACACTGACAGCTCACGGGAGTGTCACACACAGCTCCTGCTACAATCTGTTTGGTCCTACAGTGTCACAAAGGTAAGCTACCTGAGCTTGCCTACCAAAGACAACCAAGGCAGGAGAGAAAACGAAGACAAATAAAGCTTTCAGAATTTACCTTCATGGATGGTTGTCACCTGGACTCCACAATCTGGAAGAGCAAGAGTTTGTAATGCCTGGCCTCTGGGTGAAGATGGCACTGGGGAAGCCCCATAAGTCCCTGTCACTGAGAGCTACCTCAGCTCCCGGCTGGAGGCAGGGGCAGCCAAGCATCTTTGCATCTTTTCTGCGATGGAAGTGCTCCTGCTCCTCTCCCAGGCCTAACCCTTCCCTCCCTGGCACATCCACACATGATGTGGACCGGGCTCAGCTGTGCTACTATATATATACACACACCAAAATGATATATATGGGATATGTCATACCTAATATCTTCAAATGTATCCCCACACACAGTAGTGAAAAGACCCTGAAATTATTTAGAACAACAGCATGAGGGGGAAAAGCAAGTTCCCTTGAGATTTCCAGCCCAACTTTGTATGTCCCTAAATATAGCAAAGCACCAGACAAACACACTGGGCCAAATGCTAAAAATACTTAACCATCAGCAAAGTAAATTACAAAAACTTTCTCTGACACCCCCCAGACCCCAGTTTCGCTGCAGTCCTCAAAAGATGTAACTCAGTTACACCTGCTTCATGAGGAAGGCCACTGACTTAAGAAGGAATGGACATATGAGAAGGTTGATTTCATTCTTTTCATTCTTCTTACTCATATTGCCACGTACTCCTTGTAAAACTGCAAAGTTAAAATGGAATAAATATGCTTTAATTTTTAGTACTATATTTTTTTCTTAAAATAAACAAATTCTGCTAGCCAATGCAAAAAAACAAGGAGAGACAGTTGAAGTAATCTGGGTGTGTCTGATGCAAGACTGATGACAAGAAACAGCATTTTTGTTAAGTCATATCCCTGTTCTATTTTTCCTAATGCTTCTTCATGATCAAAGGATCTTTCAAGAGATACAGCTGGACAGAGACACTGCATGGCAGTGGAATGAAACAGCAGAAAACAGTCCCACCATAATCAGCAATGCATTTTCTTCAGGAATAGCATTTAGAACTAGAAAGTACAGTCAATTCAAAAATAGGAAACTACTCAGTTTTGACTCAAACCAGTTTTACATCTTTGGGCAGCAGACATTGTTCCTCTTCTGCCTGCTAACAAGCTCAAGTTACAGCTCTTACATCACGCACCTGCCCCAGAACAGACGATATCTCCATGCTCTGTCCCAGTGCCCTGCTGTACTGGAGAGCATTGGGCTGCACAGGTTCTTGTCAGAGAGGAGGTAAAAGAAACCCTGTCATCTTCTAGGCCTTTGGTTGGCACCTGACTTCCCACATAGCAGAGTACAAAGCAGCTCAGAGGGGTCTTCCATATTCCTTTCCAACCTTCACCTACCCCTCTGACAGTTACACAAGACTGCTCAGTTCTGTATTCTTATCACACCAGGAGATACCTGCACACTCTGGCAGTAAGCAACAAACTGAACAGAGCAGTTTCCTGTTCCAGACCACCAAAGAGGAGAAAAGAAGCAGCAACAGAATTGGGGGAAACATGACATGACAGTCTGTCCATCCTCAGGAAGATGACCATGAGACAAAACCTGCTTGCTCAAACTAAGATCAATTCCATCATCATTCCCTATCGCTGACCACTGAAAACAAATTACAAGCATCCTTAAAATTAGGAAAGACCCTATTTCGTCATTACCTTTTAACAGAGTAAAAATTTTCAGGGGACAAACAGTGAGTGAAACAGGAGAGCTCTAAATATAGTGTATGTATCAGCAGGACAAGACTCAGGTGACTCAGGAGAGAGCACCCCTCCTTCAGAGAAGGTGCCACGAATCACCTCCATGCATTGCTAGAGAGAACCATGATGTTACAGGAGACAGGTTCTGCATTTCTGTTTAAGCACAAATGTCCTCAAGCATTTACAATGAACAAAAGCTTCTTCTCTCTCCGTACTGCTGTAGTGCACAGTGTGTTCTTTCCACTTGGTGGTGACACGGTCTTTCAGGTATGAAAAGATGACTCCTGCATAAATGCCTTCTAAACCACTTTAGAACTGTGTGCGCCATAGAGGAATAAATTATTATGATCTTGAATTCTTGCTTTAAAATATGCAGTGAATTTGATAAGTTTACCTGGGACAAGGAGATAAGAAGGGGCACAAGAACTTGGGGGAAATGTACACTTACTTCACCCAGTGTTTGTAAGTCGGATCACCAAAACCAGAACAGTAATGAGTTTAAAACCTTGCCCTATCCCTGTAATGAAGAAATACCCTGATCTTTTCTAATCTCTTGCATTTTCCCCACAACTTCACAGCAACCTGTGATGCAGCTAGGGCTTTTCCTCCCAAGTTGCCCCTTTCTCCTGTATTCATGCCTCCCTTCGCTTTCCTGTATGGCTAGCACAAAGCAGGGACTTCCCTTTTCTCTTCTGGCAGCATACAGCAACAGAAATTCCCCACAAACCTTTCAGAAGCAGTTGTACTAACTTCCGTGTTTAGCAGCTATATTAATCAGAAGGGCAAACTAGGACTCAGTAACCAAAGACTTCTGTTATGTTGTGAATTAACAGTTAAAGAAAGTAAAACCAGAAATTGTTAGATAAATCTCAGCACAGAAAAAAAAAATGCAAGCTGGAAAAAAGTCAGGCAATGTTTATCAATGGTGAGGGCTACAGAACTACAGAACAGTGTCCTCAGTTAATGGCTTGTGTCCCTCTCACTTAGGAGATTTCATGCTGTTCAGCAGCCCCACTAGCAGTCAATCATAGCACACCCTCACTCCAGCCCAAGACTGCTGCCCTGACAAGTGCTGATGGCTTTCACGAAAGCTGCCTGCAACCATGCTAACACCTAGGATGCTCTCAGGAAGACACACTGGTGGTTTGCTCACAAAACTGCTTTCTGGCAGAGCAAGCAAGTTTGGTCTCAAAAGCAGCTTTGAGCCCACATTTAGGAGAATAAGAATATTCAGAAATGGCTCCCCCCAAAATACACTGTAAGGAACAGTCAGGCGTGGGCACAGGGTATGATTTTGATAGGGGAGAAGACCCACTAGACCAAATCCTCGGGATCCACGGTAACAGCAATACAGCTCTACGATAACAACCCATAGCATGCAGCTCAGCACACAAACACCTGTAGATTACTTAGCAGTGGGCAGTCCATCCAACACCTCCAGAAATACCTATCTGGGAGGAGTATGTGCAACCCAGCCTATGCAGAAGAATAGCAATAGGAGTCCCAAGCTGCAATAGGAATCCCAAGCTGACAGGCCAGCTCCACAAGCAGAGCCCCAAGAGCAAGCCAGCAAAGAGCACTCAAAGCTTGTAAAATAACAACATGCAGAAAATAAATTAACAACCTGACACATTCAGAAGGAAAAAAAATTGTAGCAGAAAACAGAATTTCACACTACAGTTCCCAAAAAGCAAATGTAGGGGAAGAAAACTGTTGTTTAAAGGAGAAGGACTGAGGAGAGCCAAACACCTTAAGGGTTCCTTCATTTCACACAACTTTTTTTTTTGTTTTATTTCTCTTTTGTGAAGCCAAAGTAAGGTCCGTGTCCTTATTCCACTGAAAGAAAAACAGAGATTCAGATGATCTTGTCTGTGATCGGGTGGAAGGTGCCAAGCAATTATGTGTTGGCTATATTTTTCCTGCTGAACAAGGATCCAAACCAGTCAGGTGAAAGAAAGTGTCCAAAGGCCCAGAAACCAAATGCACCGCGATGAAAGGCCCAGAATTCAGCACTCATCTCCCTGAGTCTCCAAACCTCACAGGAAAGCAAGAGAAAAAAAAGGGCCAGTAACCATGGGTAACCACTCTCAGGTTAATCTCAGATGGGGAGGGGAAAACGCTTCTCAAGATTAATAGCTAAAGTACTCGGGGATTAGAGATTAGGAGGAGAATCCTGTTTGCTAGGATTAAGAGGGCTGGGTTCGCATGAAAACCTCAACCAGCGAATTGCCTCCAGCAAAACTCCAGGTTTTATTATTATAATTATTATTTTATTCTCCTCCAATAAATGAAAAACATCAGCAGGAGGGCAGCAAAATCCATCAAAGGTTTAGAAAAAATCTCGGAGGAAAGGTTAAGGGAATGCAGTCAAGATAGAAATCAGATATTAAAAACAAAAATCAGCCCATGTTATTAGTAACATGGCAGATTATAAAGAATAAGAGATCTAAAAAAAAAAATTATAATCAACTTCACTTTCCAGAATCCATGCTGTGTAGTCTATTTCTTTGCTCTTGGCTCAGCTAGAGGCAGGTGAGCTGTGAGAATGGCAAAACTCACCCCTTTTGCACACAAGGAAAGTACAGTTTGAACACCTGATGGCTGATATTTTCCAGAGTGCTCACTAGGAGCTTCATTTCAACATTCACTCTTGGCTGCTTGTCACTGACACATGATTAAGGCACCTACCAAAAGTGTACAGGAGGGAACAGAAAGAGAATGGGACTACGCTGCATCAGAAGGGGCTAATAGAGAGGGAACAGACATTAGTCCAAAGTATCAAAGCAGGCATTCAAAATTTTGGTTAAGCAGCTTGCCTGAGGTAATTTTCAGCAATGGAGCTAGGGACCACCACAGCAAAACTATCTGAACTAGGCCCTACTTCACTTGACTACATCCTTGTGCAAGTAAGAATGTGCAGTCTGGGAGACGATTTTTTTTTTTTTTTAAATACCCACAGAAAGGTATTTTAGAAGAGCTACACAAATCAAGTATTCCTTTTCCTCTTCCCACTTTATTCACAAGCCAGAAGCAGCTGAGTTAGCTCAACAGACCTGCCAGCCAGCACATCACCCACCAGCACATGAGGTCAGCAAGGCCACAACACTGACCTGTGAGCAAGGACCACACTACTGAGTGACATGCTACTGGAAAACATATTTCTCCCTTGCAGCCTAGTACCATAGGCCATCCACATAACCAGATCCTCTCTGTAGGCCTGTGTCAAAAACGCCTTATCATGAGACTTGGCATCGGTCTTCTCAAGCACTGAGGGAGAATTGGGAAATCTGATTACTTCAGCACATTTGGCCTTTCAGGTACACAAGATCTGGGAAATTGCCATAGCAATACACAAAAGAACTTCCTAACAAGAAAGCCCAGGAGGTTGCAGGTAATAATGCCACTTCTAACAAAAGCCATACAGAGAGACAAGGGTTGTGACAGGAAGGAAAATGGAGCAGGTATTCTTAAACACAGATACTCTTGGCTGTTTGCGAGGCACATTTAGCTGCAATACAGACTAGGATGGTCCTTAACCTCCTTTAACAGGGAGCTGCAAAGCCATCTGCATACCTGCCCCTCAAACCACTTGCACAGGCATAGAGGAAAAACTAGCTCCACCTTCTACTGAGCAAGGTCTCAAGGAGGAAGCTTTTTCTATTGCAGATGATTTGGAAATTTTATTAAACTGGCTGTGTACAAAAAAAAAAATTTGTAAATCCAACCCTTGCTTTGTGTCATGCCAGATGGTGTCACTGCCAGGCTTCTGAGCACCACCGGCAAGGGACTCCCAAGGGAGCAAAGCTCAGGAGGCTGGGGCACCATCCAGGCCAACAAATCTCACCATTTTCCATCATTTATTCCTCTGAATGAACCCTGGTCCTTTGGGGCTCCCAAGGCTGGTAAAGCAGCAGGTGGAGATGAAGCTGGTTCATGGGGAAAGGAAAGTGCAAGCACAGCACAGGTGGACTGAATTTGCACACATAGATAGAACTTCATCAACATACTGGAAGCACCACTGCCTCCTCCCACCTCGCCTGCAGCTGTGTCTCTCCTCCTTTTCCCCTGCTATTCTTGGAAACTAGATGACTCACCTTCCTAATGAAACCAAGTCTAGTTGGCTCTGGGCCCTGACCCTTTTTTGTACAGCAAAGGCTAGGAGCTGGAATTTGCTTGAACCCTCTTCCTCCACACTCAGATAAGCCAGCCATGTCTGCACAGGACGATGGCAACACCACTTGCACAGCACCAGCAGCATTTCTGTGTGAGCAAGGAATACTAACACCGAGTTTCAGAGGGGCTGTGTATCAGGTTCACAGTCTACCTGCTTGCTTCCCACTGAATAACAGACACTCAAGGGTAACAGAAGGTCTAGGAGGGAGAAAAGTGAAGAGGAACCTGTAGTGCAATAAATTAGAAAGAAAAAGCCAATGTGTGATGCATGCATAAATGTCCAAGGCACACAAAAGCCCCTCCCAGTATCAATCTATGGCAACTCCTATCTCAATCACTCTAATTCTGGACACCGTAACTTAAGGGGTAAGAAAGAAAAATGCTGGGAAAGATCAGGAAATTGCAGTAATAAAGAATTAGTAAGTATTAAGAATCAGCTAGCCTAAAAACAAAACAAAAAAGCAAACAGTGAAGTTGAGGAGATGTGATGGATGTGTACATTTGCAGGGAAAAGGAACATTGAACCAGAAAGGCTACGCTCCATCGCTACAGGAAGAAACAAAACACTTAGATACTTAAAACCTTCAGTTTACCAACATCATGATACTCCCTCACAAATAACCCCCCGCTCAGCTCTCAGTCTTTCACACCTATTTCTCCTATTCCTACAGGCACAGCCTCCCTGCTGCCACACACTGCCACTGTTCCCCTTACCCCATGTGCCCCCCTTACCCCATACAGCAATACTCAGCCCTACCTATGCCTCTTTCCTTCCTTCACACACTCATTCCCCTCTTTCCTTGCAATACGGATCTCCAGTACACGTTAGAAATTAAGCTCTCCATTACAAGAGTCTACTCTTCCCATAAAAATACTATTTTTAAAAGCCAAAACAGCTTCTGCTCCCCCTCAGCCACCACAACAGGGAGAACATAGGACCACATGATCCAGGCTAAAGATCCACTGTTGGAGACTAATGGCTTCAAAGATGAAGACTGGGTCTTCAGTAGGGAATATGAGGTTTAATATAAAGATGGGTTAGGGCTACGGAGAAAACGTTTCACAGACAGGAGGCCATCTCACAGCTCAGATTAAACTGAAAAACTGATGCTGGAGAGTGGTGTGAATGGTATTATGCTCTCATTTAATAACACAAGCACACATTGCTATGATGCAATCACTCACTAGCATGAAGACTCTAATCACCACCAAAACCTGTATGTTGCCATTGCCCACTGGCACAGTAGTGACAGACAAAGCACCAGCGCACACACAGGGCAGCAGCAAAGGTACATTCACTGGCAAAGATACATCAGTCCTAATATAGCCTTGTGCTATAAAAACACACAGAAATTTTACTGTGAACAGGGAGCTGCCCTGTCCACCATAATCACATCATTTGGCAAGAGCAGGAAAGCTAGGAAAATGAGAATCAGCTCCTGACAAGAATAAACAAAGCATAAAAGAAAAATACCAAAAACCCCTCCCTTCAATTGAAATGATTTAAAGAGAAAAAGCAGTAGATAGCAGAGCTCAATGTGTTTGGCTGAGAAGAAAGTTATTTACTGCAAGGTCTGGCCTCTCACTGCCACCATGTAATTCCAGGCAATTGCACTTTCAAATAGATCTTTTTGGAGAAAATCAACAGTGGCTTTGCTTTCAATCTAGTGGAAAATGAAGTCCTGCAAAAGTGTTACATAAAGCCGCAGCACAAAGAGCACCGTGCACATGGGCACGTGCTGTCAGGTGGAGGTCGGTGGGCTTAGTACTAAACTCTGCCAGATCCTCTCCACATTTCCCAGCTCCCACATCACACACACCCCAGATTTCCTGTAACTAATGATGCATATCAGATACTATGGCAGTGACAAGTTTCCACAGGCTGAGTCCTACTACCTACATCAGTCCTGTCTCTCCAGGTCCAAGGAGAAGTGCCATCTCCAAGGCCTGACAAAGCTGTAAGCATCCTGAGCAAGGCCCTCAGGTATGGAGTGTACAAACAGTCTTGTGAGGCATATATACCTGCCTCCAAAGGATTGTCCCAAAATTCACCACTGACTACACCCCACAGCATTATGCCCCACAGGCACCTTCAGTCAACACCAGCATATGCTGAAGTGTCTACAAGGCTGTTTCCCAAACCTGCAGTGACCAGTACTGCCCTGATCAGTGTATCTGTAGCTCTCCACTTCTATAGAAATCCTGTCCCACTACTGCCTTGTCAGTCAAAAGCAACAGACACCAGCTGTTGAATGTTTTATGCCATTGACAGCATACAGAATGTTGTAGAAAATCACCCTGAAACAGTTAATCCGAATATTCAACCTCAGAAAAACTTTAGGAGGGTGACTATTGAAAGCAAGCATATTATTCAATGCCTATGTATGACCTCACGCAGAGAGGGCTGGAGGCTGCATCATTATCAGAGGTCAACAAAATGGGACTACAAAGGTAGTGCAGCCAGACTCCACATACCCTGTCACCCCAAGCTGTTACTGGGCTTCACGCTCTCCCCGAAACCCACATGCCAACATACACACGCAAGTGTACATATGCACACATACAGCACCAGCCCCAGAATCCATTTCGGACAAAGACCAAGGAGAAATATGATTTCAGGCAGCTTCCCCAGGGCAAGTCAGAGGGATGGAAAGTAGAAGGTAAAGCTAGGCTTTGAACCACCTCAAACTAGCTCAGATACCATTGCATTGTGAACACAGCAAAAGGAAAAGGTTCATTTCCACTGCATGTTCCAGCAGGAAGAATTGTTAACTAACATTTTCCTTGGTTTAAGACACTGAAAAATGACAAGAGACAAACCTGGAACTACTAACTCTAAAACAAGTTAAGATTAAGACAGACATGAACAATCCTTCTTATTGTTTCAGGAATACTGGAGCATAGGTTTGGAAGCTTTCACCTGGGTCACTGAGCCCAGGTTCTGCAATGCATCTGACCGTACATTTCAACAAGCGTGTAACTCAGGCTTCCCAGGACACCACTCCACTCATGCCCAAACATCCCAGAACACTTCCAACACCTTAGAGCAAACCACTTCCAAAAAACTGAAGCCTGTCACTGTAATATGCAAGAACAGCAGAGACTGAGGACACTACCACTGCCCCACCTCTCTCAGGCAGAGAATATGTTGAAGAGAAGCCTCCTATAATAATCTGAAACAAACCATGGCCGCTTCCACAGTGGAAGGTGACTAAAAAAAGAAAGCCTGACAATCTGAGCAGAAAAATTTGAATTGTCTCTCCCCAAATTTGGTAATTGCTTTAATCTTGACATTGTGAAGGGGACATGAAATCAGGCATCTGGGATAATGCAATGACAATGGGAGCACCGATAGGCCTGGTGCAGCCTACAGGCTATCTCTAACTGAATCTAATCTGCACTGCTCCAGAGAAAGATGAAAAATTAACAGCCAGAAGCCCATTTGCACAAAGGTGGGAAACATTCCCTGTCCTCTCTAGACAACTGGACCAGCAAAGCCCCTTTATAGGATCAAGCATAGACCTACTGACTGCAAAGCACTAGAAATCCTTTTCACTTCTCAGTGCTGACACAGGTCTCCACAAACTGCAAAGCACCCACAGCCAGCAACATCTGTCCACTGGTTATTCCTGCTGCAGTGTAGAAGACAAAATTAATTCAACACAATGGAGTAAATGCAAAAGGAGTTTCAAGGGGCAGCAAATATCGTAGCTTCTCCAAAGGAAGTAGAGATTAAATACAATTTTTAAAAAGCATCAACAACTGCACCATCAATTCAGACTTGCTGGCTGTTTCAACACCACATAACATGGTCAGTTAAGACTTCACACAAACAGCAGGGAGGAGAATTCAGAATCTTCTCTAAAAGTACATACCTCTGCCACCCACACATCAGAGGAAGCACCACTATTTTTTAATATTTTTTTTGGCTCTGTAAAAGATTTAAGATTTGATGTACATAACCTAGCTTTTCTGACAGCCTCCACTAGAGGACTTCTCTTCCTGGGAGCCATTAAATACACCATTAATCATATTACAAAGCAATAGGTGTTTCAAAGGAAGCCCTCTTCTTCCACCCTGAGCCTCCTGCAGGTGGGAAATGCTACCGAAACAAATACTGATACACCCTACATGTGCATTTATCCTCCCTGAACATGAAAAGCTTTAGTTCGTTAGTCGACACACACCCTGCATTTTGTGTGATTTCCCAAAATCACCAACAGTGTAACAGAGGGAAGCTGACACTATGTAATGAACGAGAGGTAAGCCCTTTCTGGAGCAGCGCTGGGAAAGTGTGTCAGGCCCCTCAGACAGCAACAGCTCTCCCTGGCACTTGCTTTTGCAAATTTCTGATCCATTCCTGCCCCCTCCCCTCGCCCTCCTCCCACTGCCCCCAGCAGCTGATTTTCAGCACTGCTGCTAGTAGAGCAATGTCATCCTCCAACCCCAGGCACCTCACTGTCAGGCTCTTTACCCCCAACACTCTGAAACAAGGGAGCCGAAACAGTACCGGCCTCAGGGGAGTAGCCTGCGGCTTTATCTCCTGAGCCACACCACCTCCTGAAGCCTGTGCACAAATGAGATAACATCCTCCTGCATCTGAAGGGTGCCCCTTTTAATCTTATGACTAAATATCCTCGAAATTATTATTCAGAAAAAGCATTTTAAGATAAATTAATTTAAAACACAATTTCTGGCCATAGACTGAACCACTACATCACCGGGCACACAGGGAAACACTGTTCCATCTTGGTGCCTTGTTCCCTTCCTAAACAAGGACCCAGCGACTCTCTTCACACGGTAACATGTTTCTCAGCACATTGCACACAGCTATTTCTAGAAGTAAAGCATATAGATATGTAATTAAGTATCTAATGCATCATCGTGGACAGAGACCAATCCACATGATCAGTTTGGTACACCAAGCTAGATGAGCCTGCAATAACATAACTGAAAACAAGCAAGAGTAGCAATGAACAGAGTACTATTTTTAAGAAGTTTCTGTTAAGTGGACTCAGGGAGGCATTACATTCAAGGCTAAAAATCAAATCACAAGCACTGTCCCTGCATCCTCCTGTCTGGCTCCTCCTTCTCTGAAGGAAACATCCAGCAATACTCCCAGGATGTTACATTTGCATTTTATTCAGTGTCTAGATCCAAGCCCCAGATAATCACCATACTTCGTGTTTTTACGGAAAGCTTAAAACCTTAATGGCTTGAATCATCAGAGCATTAGTACACTCTGATGCTAGCATAAGTCTAATGCTTTTAGCAGTTGCACTGGTGGAAAATCAGTGACGTGATTGCAAAACTGAATGGCCTGTCTTATACAACTGTTATCTGTGTTCTAGGGGGAAAGACACAGAAACAGAAAGATGCAGGAAAAACTTCTCTCAAGATACACTGCAACTTACAGAGGTGTGAACAAACCCCCCCAGGTCTCTGGACTCCAAGTCACATCTATGGGATCAGTTAAAAAAATTCCCTCTCCTCAAGACTATCCAAAATAACCACCCAAAGGAGTTGCTTTCTTTCCCTTTCCCACTACCACTGCTACCACCTGACCCATCTGGAAAGCAGTCTCTCACTGCCTCAACACTGGCACCCACTTTGGATATTGATGATTCATACTGGAGACAAAAACCCCTGGCACAATAGAGAAAAAAATCTCCCCACCCTACACTACCAGTGCAGCAAAGACAACTAGCAATCTGCATCTCACTCTACTGCTTCCATTGTTGTAAGAGGGTATGTATTATGCTCTTTTGCACTCAACAACTGAACAAGGTCCAGACTCACAGTAAACTATGGTCATAGTAGTATGTAAGCATCATTTCTGCTGAAGCCATCTGCTTACTTTGCTTATTTCTGGCTGCACATATCCCTAAGCCCCAGCTGTGACAGAAGGTTATGGTACAAGATACTTGCTTTTCATGATTTCTTTTCTTCAGGAACCAGGCTAGAAAGCGTTTTGTGCGATACTTTAGCCTGACAGTGTGGTGAGGATAAGGACAGGTCACTTCACTTGGCAAGAATAGTTCTGGATCCTGTAAGTCTGCCAGATAACACATGGCCGGGAAGAAGAGAAATTCTCAAATAAGCATTTAGATCAAAGGTGCAGAAACAACCATGGAAAAGATCACTCAGCTCTAGTTTCCAAGCAGAGGACTCTATCCTCATAAATACTTGCTATACTACTACCTTGTCAAGACTCGCTTTAGAAAGCAATATCAATGGGGTTTCTCTCTCTTCCCTTGGAAAGGTTCATCAAAGTGCAAAAATTTTGGTAAAGCGAAAAATTTTCTTCCAAGTTCTCCTCTGCATAATTTCACTTAGGAATGGATGCAGAATCCCTCTAAACCCTCTAAAGAAATGAAATAATAACTATTGTGGAGAAGTTTCAATTTTTCATATGCTTACAGCTCTCTAGGGAAAAATTGCTTTTGAGTAATCATCCAACGTGCCTTTTTCAGTATAAAATAAGTGAAAACATTTTTTGATGTTTTTTTAATGCAAAAATGAGGCACAACTCAAAAACAGAATCCATGTACCTATGAATATTTACAAAATATACACCGCCCCTCTGTTTAGCCACTACAGCATGCGTATGTCAGGTTGTCTTGAGCTCATGTTATCTTCGGTAACAGTGAATCCTGCACTGTTTTACAAGCCCTAACCTGAAACAGTCATATAGCATCCACCTTCTCATGCAATAAACGATGAGATAAAGGCAGAGCAGTGCTGTTGAGAGCCTTTAGTATCCACATAACTGAAAGTTTTATCAGAAGCCAGAACAGGCAACTTAGAAATGAACGATCCAAGTTTCCTCTAAAACAAAGTACAAAGGAAAATGGGGGGG
>VYZV01043212.1:304608-320468 GCA_013401275.1 Pandion haliaetus | reverse complement strand
AAGCACAGCGCGGTTTCATTATTACAGTATTTGTCTTCCAGAGCAACCACTACATGTGCTGAAGACGTACTTCCTGGGAAGTGGCTGGACATTGCCTGTGGATGGGAAGTAGAGAATAAATCTTTTGTTTTCCTTTGATTCTACACATGGCTTTTGCTTTATTAAACTGCCTTTATTTTGACCCATGGGGTTTCTTCCATCTTATTTTCTCCACACACCCCCACCTGTCCTGCTGAGGACAGGAGTTATAGAGCAGCTTGGTGGGCACCTGACATCCAGCCAAGGTCAACCCACCACACTGATAAAGAAAGTTAGATGAGCTATTTATCATTATATTTTTATACACCAAACAGGCACCATACAAAGAAGCTGTGAATATAGGTGGTTTACATTAGCACAAACTACCTTAATTGGTTTGCTTCATCCTTCCTCATCATTTATTTTGCACTTGCCTGCATATTTATGAATCTTGTTGTTCTTTATGAGGTACTGGGGGTATGGGACTCCACCTCTGCTCTTTTCTCTCTATAATAAGCAGAGGCACAGGACCAGCCTTTACAGAGCTTTCTGGCCATTGGTGGAATACTGTTTAAGGCAACTGTGGAATAGTTGCACATGTTGACACCGACTTCTGGAAGTGTCACACAGTGCTTCAATTGCAACTTGGGGCAAAAGTTCTTCCTATAAATAAAAATCAGGTAGTCCAGTTAAACTCAGTGTGTATGCTTTACATTCTGCATCAAGTGGCAGGTTTGTGAGAGTGGGTTACAATGATCTGGATCTCATGATTCTGTAGCTAAGTCCCACTGGCCAGCCAGCAATCTGATTATGTAAAATCATTTGGGTCACATCATGACTCAACAGTCAGGTTATTTCACAGTCGCAAATAAAAGTAAGATGACAGGACAGAAGAGGAAGACTGAGGAAAGGCAAGAGGAAAGCAGGAGATGCACACTGACAAAGGGCTGATTACATAGGCTCCCACATGAGAATGATCCAAAACAAACACCAAGACAGCTTCCTGCATACTGGGTGGTGGTATCTCTCCCCAGATAAGCAACTGTGAGGCTGTCTCCCCTGAGAAACTCTGACAACTTCAACCACAGGTAAGGGAGCCTGGAGGTTAACCTTGAAAGCTCCCTATTGGAATCTGCATGTATGACACTGCTGCCCATTTGTTACTCCTTAGGAGAGTAAAATGTGTCTATGTAAACCCATGTTTGTTGCCATTACAGATCCAATTTAAACAAGCCCTGCCAGTTTGAGGATGGAAGAAATCCCAGAAACCTCCTGGCAAGTTGTTTGCTGTCTTTCCATATGTTAATATAATATGCAGATTACAGATTATAGCATTTTAACATTTTAGAAAAAACAATTGGACCTTAAGCATGGCACAACTGCCTCAGGAATGCTAGTTTTACAAGAGGAATGAAATAGAACAAACTGGAGACCCCATCACAGGCAGGTACTGCTTTAAAGACTATCTGACAAGCTTCTGGTTGAGTGCTGCTGCTGGATCTGACTGAATTACCATGTGATTGGCAGAGATGTTTAGCACGTCTCAAAATAAAGCTGCAGTCACCATCAAAGTTCAGAGCAATGCAGTTCCTCCTAGTGAAATCTGAAAAAGTTGCTGATTAAGGTTTTTTGTTGAATTCATCTTGAATTTTTCTTTTTAAACACTAAACTACAAATGTGCAATATGCACCAGACTGCAAGACACTAATTTGGGAGCCACTGTCAATGTTCTAGAATAGAAGTCTGATGAGCCAGAGAGAACAGGGTGGCTTCAAATAGAGACTCTCCATGGGAGAATAGACCAATTGCTCACCCCTCAAGCTTCAGCTATAAATCTCAACACCACTTCAGTGGTTCCAAATCATTAACAAATCTGTCCTCATAAACAGTTAGTCAGTGGGAACCTCTCCCTCTGAAGACCATCTGCATCAGATCTTTCTACCAACTACCATACTTGCCAGATTTGTATGCAACAAATGCCCTCTCTTTTTGGTGTTCTAGGTTTCACTGTTGACTGAATTTAGTCACAGATTATTTCTCCCATTGGAGTTACACAGACTTAAGTGAAACATAGGATAACACTTAGAAGAGGAAAATGCCTTGCTTCACCCAATTCCTTTCAAAACAGTGCTGGAAATACTAGCTACGGTTACAGATGTTAACATTGTTCTTGGATGGCTAACCTCCAGAGCTCGGGTTTCTGCAGAAACAGCTGAAAACTTCTAGACATGTTTCCCCTATGAATCAGTAATAAAGCAATACCTTTGCACAGAAATATCCTGCTGCAGTAGGCAAATGGAGTAACTTGGTATCAGTCAGTTCTCTAATCTTAACCTGTATTGATTGCAATTACTAGAGGCTGCAGTGTCACTGGAGAGGACACCCCTGTAACAGACAAAAAGCGAGGGCTTTCCCAAAGTGTTTTTAAAGATCTCATGAGCAAAGTTAGTTCAGATATCCTGGCTGCTTTCCAACATCAGTAATTATTTCCTTTGAAGTTTCAATCAGATGGGAATTTTTTCTTTATTCCTGTCTTTAACTGCAGAAGTTGAATTAGTGTGCTGTTAGATGACAAAACATCAGTTGCAAGCTGAATAAATCCTCCTGTCCACAGAATTCTGAAAGCACTTTGGGATCCTTCAACATGAAGGATGCTTAAGAACAATTGTGGTATGTCCATTAAAGCATAGTTGCAATGAGTACTGCAATCTTTTAATTTATTCAATAATAAATTGATTTCTTCTCTGGAGCTGATTTTTCCCTCGTGCCAGGGCTGGTCTCTGATTTCCTTCCTTGGTGTAGCAACAAAAGATAAAAGTGCACTTGGTGCTCAGCTCCCAGGCACACAAGTTCTCTAAGGATCAGACTTTAACAACTTAGCATTTGGTTCGATGGTCTATCTCTGTAATGTCTGCTTAACTGGTGGAGTCCTGAGACAGCACTCCCCTAGTTCAGCTCTAGAAGTAACTTCTTTTAACATCTCAGGGATCTATAGAGCAATTCTCAAGTCTCCACTGGTGAGTGGAAGTTAATAATACAGTAATAAGTTGTTAACCAACATACAACAAAAGAAAATAGCATTATCACACCCACCTTATTTCACCGCAAGAAAGAACCTGGAAGCATAAAGGAGTCCAAATACAGAAGCAGAGGGAAATTTTTTCCCCTCATTTAATCTGTACAATAGCAACCTCCTTCCCAATCCTTTCCTTGGAGCTTCGTAATATGGACATTTTTCTGGGCTTTCTTCCCTCCTGGTCCTTAACCTCAGATTCCCACAAATGGCGCTTTCACAGGCAACACCTCTCATTTTGGGCACACCTTGCAGCAGCATGCACCCTACCCTGCAAGGGAGATGCACAGGGAGCCGGAAGAGTCCTGCAAGGAAAGAGGCACATCCTGGGCACAGTTTGTAGGCATGAAAGGAGTCACTGATAGTTATATTAGACAAGGTGCACTGTTCTCCAATACAGCCTGTTGTGCAGGCTGTGAGACACCTAAGAAAACCATGTATGTCAGAGCCAGCTGCCACATAGAGCAGCGACCTGCCACCTGCTGCAGGAGGGACTGCAGACTTCACTCACATGCATCACAGCCGAGCCTGGCCTCAGCAGTGCCACTCCACTCTGCAAGCTTCTGGGCTGAAGGGCACTGAACACCAAGAAAGGAAGTTACACTAAGTATAAGGGAATAACGCTTGAAGCCTAGGATGAGTACTTCAGGATATGGGCAATCCAACCTTCATCAGTACTACAACACAAGCATTGCTGCAGGGAAGAGTCACTACGAAGTGGTGGTTGTTGGTGGTTTTTATTTATTTATTTCCCCCTCTCTTACTGGTCTCTCATTCATCCTCTTATAACCCACTGAATAGATCATCCTTTCCTTGGAAAAAGTCCTCTCCATCCATAAAAAATTTGCAAGAGACAGAGAAACTGCTGGGCAGCTTTATCTATAGAAGGTGGGCACAATATTATCCCTGCTTTTAAATGTGCAAAACACTTCAACCTCACAGAAAGCAGCAGTGGCTGATTTTGGCTGTGCAGCCAAGCACTAGTAATGGCCTAACCACTACGGCACAAGCATCACCAAAAAAAAAAAAAAAGATTAAAAATCAGTGAAGACCTATTATATTGGTAAGCTCTTTCTGTCCCATTCACTCACAAATGGCCGGAGATCTGCTGGGGTGCTCCAAACAGATGGGCTGTGTTCCTAAAGGGCACACAGGCAACAGCACATCTCCTGGTTTCCCAGTTCCCCAGGAGGCACTGTCCCTGCTTCCTGACAAGGAGCCTTACCTAAGAGGCATGACAGACTGGCTGGTGCGAGTGCCATTGAAGTACCTGGCAGAGTTCACATAGCCACCCCCAGTCAACGTTTAGCCAAGCTGCACACACTTAGCCATTTAAACTTGTCTCATCAGTTGCTCCATCTGGTCTCCTAGGCAGTGTAATGAGAGTCTCCCATCTTGACTTTATTTCGCAGGCATTGCACTGGCATGACACCACATTTCTGGGAAACACAAGGCCTACAGGATGGGTACACCTAGGCAGCAGCCCCAGGCTAGGTACAGATATCCATGTACCATCAAGCTGCACCAAGGCCACCAAAACCAAGCACATATATTAGTGACTACTGGCAAATGGTAATTCAGCAATAAAATACAACATTGTCACTTCTAATACATATTTTAAGTGATTTAAAAGAGTTGATGGAGTGTGACTTATCCTGCTATCTGAATTCAATACACAGGGTAAATGAGTGTTACTGGTAGGGGGGAGAAGAGGGGCTAAATCATCCCCTCTGACAGCTCCTGAACAGTATGTTTTGCCTGGTCGAGCTACTGATGCCTCAGAAGGGGGTCTAGATGCTTCATTCCTCAACATATAGCCTAAACTCACATAAATTTCACTAGTTGGCTACCGTGAAAGTAGTATCCAGACTTCAATTCCCTCTCTCCAATCTTGCATTCTCTTGCATGAGACTCTTGCAAATGCAGAACTGAATGCGCAGCTAGCCCACCTCGGCAAAACATGCTCTGGCTCCAAGCATGTGCACATGGGCAGATGCCCACAATACACAGCTGTTTATTCTTTACCTGGGCTCTTCCTGGTGTGACATTACCAGGCATAGCTACTGCATGCACTGGAATACAGTAGAGAGAGTCCTAAGTTACCTCTGAACAGAATAGGACTTCTGCATGGCACAGCATGACATCTTGTGGAGATACCAAGCTGGGACTGGAAATAAGATTGCAGCATTGCTGTAGTCTTCCACCTGAGCCAAATCTGTTTTGAACCCAGTTGGTTAGCTCTTTGGAGGGGCAATGTTGCATGGATGTGGCTTACACTGCCTTCAAGTCCTCAACTAGTTTGTTCACAGTTTGTTCCTCTATCTGACCCTTGCTCCTTGACATGACATACACATTCATTGAGTCAACTGACACTCTCAACAGAGCAGCACCGCTTTGCTTCCCATCGTACCTGAGCACCGGAGTCAACACTGACTTGTAAAATAAGAATGCTCTGGGTAATTCAGTGGAGCACTTCACACAATCACTAGACCCATGCAAATAGTCAGAGAAAACTTATTTGACCACTTATCTGATACTGTCAGTACCAGCCCCTCTGGCCTACTCCCATTGGTTTTGCTCGTTATTTCATCCCAATTTCAGACGGATTAAGTGGCTGACTCCTTAGTAACATAACAGGTGTCATGGCTTGCAAAGGGATTTTTGGTATTTCAATATATATTGCTGTACTCAGTCTCCTATTATTACATCTCATTACATCCTTCCAAGCCTTCAGCAACTTCATTGAAACATCTTTTTGTAGTATTTAGAATTTCCTTAAAGGTCTCCCACAAACAGTTCCTTTCTTTGCCCACAGTATCTAGCAGCTCCACATCCGCTGGTGATCTGGCGAAGAGAAGCCAATTCCTGGAGAAGTATATAATTTATACCCTCTCTATTCATATCTCTTCCCCCAGAAAGAGGAGATGGCTCACTTGTAAACTTCTGGGTTGAAATCCACTGGAAGACAGTCAAAACAGATTTCTCAGTCTGTTGCCACTGTAAATAAGAAACTGGCAGTAGCACATAAAGGACTCAAGACTGAACTAATGATGCTGTCTTCTTCCCACAGACCATGCCACAGGGAGACACAAAAAAAAAAGGAAAAGGCAACACATTCAGTCTCCCAGCCAGGTCATAACCCAATTCATCTCATGAGCGGTTAAAATGAACCAAGTTTGGGTAGCCACAGAGAGATGAACGCTCAATCCCAAACCCTCACATCAGCTCCCTCTAAAAGTCAAATTTTGCCTAGCTGTACAGAGCATTTGCTTCCTTGCTGCTCAGAGATGGAACAGCAGAGGAAGACTGTTCCTCCTTGCAGCAGGTGCCTCTTTGCATTAGCTGTAGCAGATTTCAGTCCCTACAGGAATACAGCTTCCTCCCTCCCCATTGGGAGGATTAACACTTGTGCTCTCTACAAGCAACTGCTTGTCTTGCAACTCTAAAATAAGCACCTTTGAGGTGCCTACAAGATACACATTGCCTCTGGTTCCCTGCACTCTTGTCAAGCTCTTGGGGTGATGCAAGCTGTCAGCCACATGATCCCACAGCAGAGGAGGGAGTAATGCTGGTGCTCTCCATGGAGCGAGCAGGCTTGCTGTAATTGGTTCTAAAAGCAAATTCCACTGGGTCCAGGGGAGGGCAGACACAGGCACGTGTCTGTGCATACTCACACAGAGGATCTCTTATTCCTTTCAGCTTCTCCCGTGCAAGCTTACTGACCTCCTGCAGTATTAATGAATTCCTCTGTCACCTCCTTGCTCTGACATCTGCTCAGGAGAACGGATGAGTAAGCAGGTAATCCAATTGGGCAGGAGCAAAGCAATGAGCCAATTCTCCTGCACAACTTTGTTACCCTACTGCTCTTTGGCACTGCCTGTCCCTAAAGGCCCAGTACTCCAAGAAAAGCTTTTGGGCTTCCTGCCCTGAGGTTGGCTGAAGAGACCTTCTCCATCTCCAGCTTACCTTATTGCTTCTGTATGACATAAAAGGCTGACTTTTTGTCATTTTCCAGGATTTCAACATTGAGAAAGCAAAAATGAAATCTCAATTTTCTTCATCTCCTCCTCAATTTCTGTAAAGCAAATCAACATAAACAATTGCTCTCTCCCCACAGCAAATCAGACCAGACAGATAAAAAAAGCTTCTAGACAGTAGAAACAGATCAGATCCAAATCAAACCCTCCCAGTAAAACAAATTCTCAGGTACTCTTTAGAAAGTTAAAACAGGTCGTAATATTAGATGGTTGGGAATTGAGAACAGAAAGTGTCCATAAGGTTAATCCAGTTCATGTCAGGCCTAGGACAGGATTGGTCCATACAAGTTACTGAACAGCACTTTTCTCTAGGCTTGATTTTAAAGGCATCAAACAACTGAACTTTTGTTCAACTCCCAAGATGCATTTAGATTCAATCAGTTTAAAAATTAAGACAATTCTCACTGATGAATTATTCTTTGTCCAGGCACTCCTGTTACCAGTACTTCACTTGCAGTTCCAACAAAAAAAAAAAATTTCTTCTCCGGTTTATGTACTTTTTTAGGATGCCTGTTTGCCTGTCCCTGCTTTACAGGCTTTCAGTGGAGCACCTCATTGTAGGAAGAGCAGAGACGATCTCTCCCACCTCCACCATCTCCCATTCATACCTTATCACTAAAGGTTCTGCTAAAAATTAAGGCTCAAGAGTTTCAAGGAAAAAAGCAAGAATGCAGACAGCCTTTTGTGTTCACTGTGGGAATGTGTTCATCTCTGCTTGGCTCAAAATAGTATCTGACAAGAATGAATCACACGAGTTCTGAAAAACTCACAAGAAACAAGCAAAGAAATCTATAGCTGCCTTCCTCAATCTCACTCCCTGCCTGCCTTCTTATTGACTTCTGCTGCCTGCATTGACAATTTGTAGTTACCTGTCTGCCTTCTCCTCCATAAAGGTAACTACCAAAATAAGAGAGGAGTGGGGAGAAGGTGAAGCAGTGAATTACTGTGAGGACCTCCAGCACTGCCTCTTGCTGGGAGGGATAAAGTGGGGTCAATGAGGAAATACACAGCATAAAATTCTCTTGCTTTCATGAGAAGCCACTGAGATAACTCAGTATGAATAAAACCCATAGAATAGATTTTACTTCACGTAGCTAAATGCCTAAAACATCCCCAAATACCTTCATCAGTCCAGCCCTGAGGAAAAGAGGGGGAAAGAGGAAGAGAAAAAAAAATAAAAAATACACGCAGAAAACAGAAGACCCAAGTTCAAGTCCTGAAATTGATGCCCTCCCTAATCCTGAAAGGGAAGAGACAACATTGCATAGCCTGTGTACCCAGGACGCCACTAACCTCCAGGGGTTAGGTATGCAAGGAAGAAGATAATATCTACCTTCAGAGGAGATTAATCTCCATTTTTCCATTAATTTAAACTGTCAACAACTTTTTGTCCACTACTTTTCTTGCTCCAGTCTTCCCTCTATTCCCCTAATGAAGGACTTACACCTACTGACACTCTTTTACACATAACTAAACACACCAACCCAGAGATGAGATTAGTTGTATTTTTATGAATAGGGGGTCCAAGGACTGAAACCAAGCAATACGCAAAAACATGTTGGAAAGGCTATACCCGTGTAATTCCAAGCCACAGAAGGGGTGGTTTGAATTTAGCTCCCATTTCTTATCTATGCTCTCTCCAAGCACTTGACTTTTTTTCCCCCTCTATCCTTTTCCTTCCCCTGACCCTTTCTTTTTTCTGTTGCTTTAAACTTCCCTTCTTGTTGATGATCCTATGTTGTTGAAGAGCTGTACTTGGTTTGAGAAGGAAAACAAAGAAAAAAGCATCAGCTTTTGTGTGTATATGTACATATACGTGTATTTACATACACATCTTTCTCTACACAAGTGCGTGTATGAAAACCCACCACACCTGAGAACTAATCAAGGAATTACTATGTATTTTTATGCATATCTACATAAATATACACACAATCACACCCCTTTGCATACAGATTTAGTATTGATCACAATGAGAATGAAAAAATGGCAGGAGGGAGCAGCAAAAGACAACAGTCTTCTCAGGACCATAGCTGTAGCCACAGGGGAGGTGCCATGCATTATGCACACAGACAGCCCTAGTGCCTTACTGGAGCACACAGCACTTCCAGCCCTCTATGTGCCTATGAGTTTCTGCCCAGTGGAAACCAAACCACATGGACAGAAGGCCTGGCCTCAGCCCAGCATGCAGTCAGCAAGCACCCCATGTCACATCCAGACCTGAAAACTGGAAAGCGCCTCCAGGTTTAGAGTTTAAATGCGCACAAGGGGTAAGGGGGCAGGGTGGGAGGGAATCAAAGCAAATGTTAGGAATTATTAGAAAAGTATCTCTGCCAAAACAGACAGCATCATTATGCCACTGGACGTATTTTTAAAGGAAAAAGATTAAATGTGAACACTCTGAGCAGCAGTACTACAGAACTGTTTGATCACACAGATTTTAAATTCAGCCCACTAGAGCTACAAAAGAAAAACAACCAACCATAGTACTATGTTAAATTTGTTCAAATTTCTCAAGAGCCAGAAGGAAGGCTACAAGTAAAATTTCTTAGAAAGCATGATAAAAACCCATTCAAAAAGTCTTCTAAAACTTCTCAGTTTAAAACATCTTTGTCTGACATGCACAAAAAAAATCCCTTATGAAGGCCTAAAATATATGTAGTTTGTTCCTCATTTGACAACTTAAAGAGTCTGTGGGTTATTTTCTTAGTGTTATGAAGGATATTTTTAAAGATATACATATTTTAGTTACATGCCAAACATACTGATTTTTTAATACAGTAATGCTCCCTTTTTAACTTGGTTTTGTTACACAGGTAAGTAAAGCTTACGTGGTTCAAGCCCTGCAATCACGACCAAACCTTCACACTTCCATTCTAAACAAACAAGTCATCTTAAAAGCCAAAACAAACAGGTTGTGTCCAACTGTTCCACAAAAGTCATAACAAGGCTACATAACTTGGGGTTTGCTGTGTTATTTGTAACTAGTTTTTCTACAAGCAGAAAGAAAAATAAATAAAAAAAGAAAACCTGAGTTTCAAAATAAGGATACCTTCGCTACAGCAAGACCTACTGTACTGGAAAGTCTTCCTACAGAATATGGTGGAAATTCCATTGCTTAAGTCACCTGAGATAGGATCAGCAAGCCCCCATACAGACTACGTGTAACTGGGTGAATGGCAAGCTCAGCCTTACTGTCTTCCATTCATATCTACAGCAGTATGAAGCATCTGCCTTCCCCCAAGCAGCACAGGGGAGGGAGGAATCTTTTTTGCATAGAGAACCATCTTGAGCAACACACTGTAATCAAATTAAGTCAATGAGTCACACCATAACAGCAAGAAGAATCACACACGTGGTTACTTTTTCCTACGATGACCTTGATTCCATTCATGCAAGAGCAAATGTTCCTAGAAGAAGTTGAAAGCCTGGATATGGGGGAGGGAGAAAAAATAAACCACACAGGACTTACTGATTTGGTACACTGGCACACACTTTCACTCATCCAGTCCTCCAGAATCCAAATCAATTTAAGAAGGCCAGAACAAGTCACCAGTCTCATCTTGCAAACTAACACACGCAACAAGCGTCTCCTTTGCTGTGCAGCTACAGCACACTGAAAGTGCACCCCTGCAGCATCCACCCAGAGGCACCACTTAGTAAAACCGGTTTTATATGTCAGCCAGACAATTGCTTAACAGACATCTTAGTAGTAGGGAAACTTGAGATGAGAAGACTAAGTCACTTGGAGGGAAACCCAAATTAACCAAAACAAAAAAGGCAGTTCCTCATTTTTTTAATGCAAGTGCAACAGACATCAGACTGATCCCAGGGCTCTGACAGGCTATGACTAGTGCTCTGGAAAAGGAAATAGCAGTGGGAGAATTCAGCAGCAGCCAAAGAGGTGGTCAAACCAGCAGATAATAAACTGGTTATGAGCAAGCTTTTAAATCAGGTACTTGATAGAACATATAATTATAGGAAGCTTCAGTCCAAAGGTCTCAAAAGTCACCTAATTCACATGATGGATGGAAGATAACCTCCCTCTTCCCAGTCCAACACCCTGCCCACCGAATGGCAATAACTCTCCTCTGAGCAATGTTCCTAGGTCAGTGCTGCTGGTCATCCACAAATGTCATTGTCTCTCCCAGATGTCAGCCTGGGGTCTGATACTGTGGAAGAAAAACTCAGCAAGGAGCTTGTACAATAACCAATAAACCAAAGAGCCCATTCAACACCTATGTGCACACATACACACAATCCATTTCTTAAGAGGCCAAAAGCATTAGATGATAATTTTGTGACCACAGAGCTGCTTTGGGTCTTGTTTTAAATTGGACTCCCTAACTCTAAGAGCTTATAAACCATACCCTAATTCCTCACAGACAGCCAGGTGCTTAAACAAGGGTCAGGCTGGAATGTAAAAAGCTGCGTATCTCTGACACCAGCACCCTAGAGCTGTTCAGTTCCATCAGACAAGCTGGACTGAAGTCGATTTGAGCCCTGAAAGTGAAGGGGCTTGCATTTGGTTCACAGTTTTCTTGTTACTGTAACCATAACACTTTCCTTTCTCTCTTTAAAATATTTTACATGAAACAGCATAACAAGGTCTCTACATCCTTAGAATTTCTCTCCTCCTTTGATCTAGGCAGGAGAAAGTAGGATAATTGTATTTTTATTCAAGACAAAACCTCCATTTCTAATAAAGAATGGCTCCCTTAAAGAAAGGCAGCTGGATAATGGTTGAAAAGCAAAGTGGAAGGAGACAGACATGGTGGCCATAACCCCACAAATCCACTGCCACCATATTACGTTTGATTTTCAGAACAGAATACTTTGCCTGAAAATTGCTTTTTTTCCTCTTTCTTTTGCTACTCTTCTATCTCTTATAATTTTAGCATAGGAAAGAAGAAAAAGTAAAAAGTTTTGCTTCCAAAATTATTCTGAATTATTGATCCATCACTTCTTACGCTCCTCTCTGATAATTAAGGGTATATGGGCCATATACATGTCACAATCTTGCAGTTCCTTAAATTCTACAACTTGAAAGTCTCTCTAGATGTGAAGATGCAATTCCAGGGCTGCATACTAACAAGGCAGGGAAAGACATTTTAAAAAGAGCTGATGTCAGGAGAGATTTTCATAGCATAAGGGAAGTTTGTGTGATGCAGGAAAATTGTTTCACATAAAACAGAGATCTTGTTTGGCTTTTGCTCATATAATGACCAGATTACATGAAAGTTCTGCAACTGTTCTGCTACTTAGAGAAAGCAATAGCTGAGAATTTTAAAACAAAAAACACATCACCCTAAAATGAATTACTGAAGGAATGGGAAGCCATGAAGTTATTTGTCCAAACATAGGGTTTGACTGTGTTTCTTATTATGCCAGCAATATGCTGCAGGTTGACCTCCTGATGGCTACGGAAAAGCTAGTCCCAGACTTTTGCGTGCTTTGAGGCTTGGCAAGTCAGGCCTTGGCATCTCAGAGACAGGAACTGCACCGATGTAGATGATGTATCAGAAAAGGGAAGACCAAATTTTAACAGTCATGGACTTTGTGGCAGATGGCAGCAACAAGGTGTGGATGAAGGGGATAAGAAATTGCATGGCATTACATGTAATAGTCTGTTACCAAGACCTGGCTGCCTATCCCATACTGGCTTCTTTCCTGCTTCTGTTTATTTTACCATTGACAAGCATGTGAAGCAGCATCTTCACTTGTGCGTCACCAGTAAAAGTGGGAGTTGCAACCTGACCAATATCAAAAGAAAAGAGCTGAGTGGTTTCCATCAGAAAGAGAAAGACAAGAGAAGCATAGCCACACCTCCAGCCAAACAGCATACATCCCATCCCTAGATTCATGCTATGGGTGTCAGGTTTATTTTCAGTTCCCACTGTCAGCTCCTTATTTGTGGATCAACTTCTCATTCCGGCTATGTACAGCACGGAGCTCTCTCATCCGTGCATGACACCTTCAGCTACACCTGCAATACTAAACAATATTTCTGCCAAAATGCCTGGTTCTTAACAACAACAAAAAAAAACTTTCAAGTTCTCCTGTGCTAGCAGCAGTAGGAGCATGAAGGACACAGCAGAACCAACACAGTGGGCACTGACTAGACAAGCCAGAGGCAGCAAAGCAGGACAACCCTAGCACTCCTTTACAACAGCACTCACACCATTACCAGTTTATTTGTCAGGAATACACCTGACCCACGAACATATTCAAAGTAAGAGCAGGAATTATTATTTCTATATGACTGTAGATGGGTTCCTTTCCCAGCCCACCCCACACCTTATCAATTCAACTGGCAATAGTATTCGTTTGTGAAGCCAAGCAGAAAAAAAGATAGGCAAGCAATTTATCTGCTAAAAGCACTGTCTGGATGATGAAAGGAACTGCCCAAATTCAACACAACTGGTAACAATTTTTGCAACTGAAAAGCGTTCAACCTACCCCTAATGTTTTAGCTTGTCCAAAAACACTCACCAAAAAAATCCAGGGTTCATATAGCACTTGGAGAACTACATAGATGATATACTGTACAGCTAAGTACTCTTAAATTAAAACATTTCAGTGAGCTGTCTACAAATCCTAAGAAGGTCTTCCGTCCAAGACAGACCAAAATTAAACAGTCTCAGCTTGTAAAATGTTTATATTAGAATGCTGCATAATAGGAAGTGCCAGATCCGTGAACCAACAAACATAAGAAATCTGAAACATTGGAAATAACAGCTCTGACTGAAAATTTACTCATAACATGCTGTACTTTTTAATGCTAAAGTGGGAAACATCTCTCAGATCACTGCATACCACTAATAAGTCAGGGCATATCTTTGCTTGCTAATCTTGCCTGGAAGAACTATAATCTCTAAAGATTTTTTGCTGTGGGTCATAAGAGCCCAGCCCAAAGCCTAGGGAAGTTAATGATGGTAGTGGGCACTGAATTACATGTACATTCACTTAAACAAACAAAACAGTCCTAAATCAAATCTTGCCTCAGACTTCACAATACTAGAATGCATCATGGTCTAAGTTACACAACTGTAAATATATTCCTTTCTAAAGGAAATTAAATATAAATTCAGAGTAATTTTACTTACCTGTATACTTCAGAACAAAATTTAAAACGCCAAGAAAACTTCAAAATAAATACACTGCTTCCTAAAAAGAAAATTCTAAATACCACTGCACTAAAAATGTGATTTATCATGTCACAGAAGTTTTGAGAAGAAATTCCTTTTTAAAAAAGAGACCACACATACAGATGACACAATGACTGTTCTGTGCTATTTATTTTGATATAAAACCCACTCTTTTGTGCTGTCCAAATATTTTCTAAGTGTCACAGACTTCTGAACTGACACTAAGCAAGTCCAAAGAAACTGAGAGAGAGCAAACTACACTTGGCAACTGAGTAGAACACGATAACATCTTTTGGCAGTGAGGAGGCAGGGTGGCAATTTCAGATTGTGGGATATGCTTCTTCAGAGCGGACCTTTCTGCTAAAGTGGTCAGCAGTGGGAAGGCAAACAGTGCTTACCACTGAACTGAGTAATTTTAAGTTGAGCCACTGGTCACATGAGCCAGGCAGTCCCATTCTTCTGAAAATGGCTCTTTCAGCCAGGCTGCAGGCACAGGCAGGCATCATTTTGTTGGTTCTTTTCAGGTAGTGTTTTTAAGGTCACCATCTCTAACAGAAGATGTAGGAAAACATCAGCTAAATTTTCAGCTGGTGGAATCAAGGCATACTGAGTTATACCAATTCACATAAGATGAGGAGCAAGGCAGTTTTGCTAGTGCAAGAGCACAAATTCTGCGTTCAAGGTATGGGACACACAATGTCTAGACTGCTGTTCTAATATGTTCTACCTCTCCACAGTGGTAGCTGCCCTTCCGACCCAACAGCCAGAAAATGAAGCTTTCAGTCTGGTCCAGCTGGCAGAATGGTTAGAGGTCCCGCTCAAGCTCTAAACCCAAAGCAACAGAACTTCAGTGGGATGAAAGCCCCCCAAAAAATCATTCAGATTTAGGCAGTCACCAACATTTTTTCCCCAGTTCTTTTTGTGAGCCAGGACAGGGAGACAAGGGTTCCCATAAATGAGGTGGTTTTCCTCTGGTGCAGAGCCTCCAAAGTCTTACTGCTTCTATGGGCAACAACATTACCAGCACAACAAAATACCCTTCGTGTGCTTTTCAGTGTGGCCACTTCCACCTGAGCACAGAACACATACGCTCTATTTCCTAGGTTTTACATCAGCTGTGGGCTGCTAGGAACCTAATAACTGCGTGTTCTCAGTTTTGTTTGCTTTTAATACTGATGGAATTTTCTGGTCATGGCTCATAAAGTTCTTTAAAAGCATGCGACATAAAATATGCCACAGTCTCAGTGTGTTGTTATGGCAACTGGAATATTCAAAGTTAACAAATAGATATTTAGTTCCTGGTAACTTACAGCGCTATTATTTTTGACCGGAATGTGACTGCATTCTTTTCCACTCAACTCACTCATTTTTCTTTTTGATCCCAAAACAGCCAAGGCAGAGAAGAGGGTTGTCTGCACACTTCTTTATCACAAAGAACTGTATAAACCTTCCCTGTCCGAGGATAATTAAGGTAGGGTTGTAGGCATGCAAGTCCATCAACATCCCCAATTCTGTTCAGCAGAAGACCTTCCCTCTTGGAATAGCACAAGCAGATCAAAATGCACACAGCAGCCGAAGCAAAGT